>BPLR01012966.1:0-65805 GCA_021605095.1 Caerostris extrusa | reverse complement strand
CCCCTACATTTTGCAAGGAACCTCGCCTGGATGACGTGGAAGGCACGTGATCAGGTGGAAGTGGTATTTAACTGGTATTATGGTGGTGTTAATCCATGCCGAGGCGGATTGAAGCTGTGTTGCGCGTCAAAGGTGGGCCAACTCGTTATTGACAGGTGGTCATAATGTTTTGGCTCTTGAGTGTATAATGGTAACATAGCGTTCCAAATAATTATATAATTATCCGTAAAATTTGATATATTTTACAGAATAACTTTTTAAATATTTATTCTCCTTTCTGGTGATTGAAAGGGAAATATCAGTTTCATATTTTCATGAATCATTTGTTAAAATAAGTTGATGATGGCATCTCGTTTAAAATAAGCTGTTACAATTTAGAAAAATTTAAGGTAAACCTGGGTATTCGCCTCGATTGTGACCGAGTAGTAATGCGCAATTCGCTGAGTACAGAACTCGTTTAAATCCTCTGGTCAGTATATGTCCGTTATAGTCACTGCTTTAAAAAAATTATTTGCGATTGCCATAAATTGCATAAGCATGTCCCATCAGGCGGTTTGATTAGAGTTTTCCGGGTTCTCTTTCACATGTGGGAGCAATTATTCCTAAAACTTCTGCTGAATGCCAATCTAAATTCAATTCAATCTCAATGAATGCCATCAGCAACTGGAGCTCGTGATATGTACATTTAGAACACCAAGCCAACCAAATGTTGATGGGCAAATAATAAAAAATTTTTGAAGTCAATTCCTACTTTTTTTCACTCTATTGCAGAAAAAGTCCTATAAATAAAAGTTGAAATTTTCTCCTCTTACATTTGGCGCCATCTATTATTAGATACATGAAACTTCTAAATCTAAAAAAACTAAAAATTAATTAATTAAATTTAATTAATAAATTAATATTTGAAAAACCGGACCTGAATGGCCGAGTGGCGCTCTGGCGCTCGGTACCACAGGTTTCGGTTCGAATCCCGGTGGTGCCATGGATGTTTGTAGTGGTTCGGAATCCACTTTAAACAGTAGGTCCCCGTCCTAATAGGGATCGTAAAGCGTTGCGGGGGCATTGTGACTCCGCGTCCGTGGCTTATCTGCAAGTGACACGCGCCCCCTGGATAATGCAAAGTGAGTAACGTCTGTGCAGCGCTTACCTTAAGGCATCCAAGACCAAGTTGTCTAAGTGTTTGCAAGCTGCATTAGAAAGAAAAAAATATTTCAAAAAAACTGCATAATGATCAGTGTCATCCAAGTTTCAAAATGTATATGAACTTGAGTGGATGAATAAAAGTATTTATGAACGATTGAAAATTTGAAATATGAAATTTACAGGGAGTGTCAATTAATAGTAGGAATTGAAAAAAAAGAATGGTTTATAGCTTACTAATTCAACTTTGCAAAGCAGACCACTTTAGAAAGTTTTTTAGAATAAACCAGAATAATTTTTTGTAAACCCCCTTTATTTTTACAAAGTTATATAGCTCCATTTAAGAAATAATAGCTTTATAATGTTGCATAATAAAGATTAAACAATCCATGAGATTCTTGAAGCTGGCAAATAAAAAAGTTAAACATTCAGAAACAGGGACGCTTTAATAATACACTGGAGCTACAGGCAAGGTAACATAAAAGGGATGTTATATATTTTTAAGTTTATTTATTTGAACTAACATAGACAAAATTATTTTCCAAATAAACACATATAAGATGCAAAAGACGGTATATAAGCTCAAAATTACTTCCTGGCGAGCTATGGCACGGAAATTTGGCAAGCAACCAAGTCAGAATGATTCAAACACAGGCGTATAATAGAGTATAAAAGTTATTTTGGAAAGGTTTTAATTACAAAAAAAAGAAAAATGTAATCTACTGGACCCATATACAGGTTACTCATAACATTTAGAATTTAATGTAAGAACAAAACGCATAACAGCAATGTTATAAAAAATATATAAATAAATAAATAATAACTATAGAATTCGAAACGATTTTCCTTTTCTTGAAAAATCTCATTTTTATTTTGAAATTAAATTGAATTCATCAAAACGATCCTTTAGAATAATTTAACATTATTTTTTTTTGAATTAATTTTTTTACTAAATTATTCAATTATTTTGTAGATAAATATTGTGTATAAAAATTTATTTGTGAAAGAAATTTAAAAAAAAAAAAAAATTCCAAAATTGAAAGTGGTCAAGCACAAAAACCCCATACCTCAAAAATAATAGCTATATTTTATGGATAATACTGTTTGAATTTCAAATTCATATGATTTTTAAATGCATAAGTAAGCATATAAAGAAAATCTTAGTAATTGACCCTTTTGTTTTTTATTATAGTGAGAAAAAAACAATGTTATGTTCGTAGTTCATCGATGAAATTTTATTGAGTATTTATCAATCAGAGAGACTCAGAAACACCCGAACTATAAAAAAAAAAATAAATATTTAATTTTCTTTAAGTTGATTGAGGTTTAATTTTCTTTAAGTTAAAAATTTCTTAGTTGATTCTTTTTGTTCTCTTCTTTACAATTTCATGTAAAACATTTTTTACCTTTTGAGAAATTTTCATACGAAAAAAAAAAAAAAACCTTACGATTAGATGCTCACGTCATCATAGAATATAAATGTAATAACTGAACATAAATGAAAAAAAAAAAAAAAAAAAAAATAATAATAATTAATCGGATGGGCCTAAATGCAGGTTACCCATAAAATTTAGAATTTGATGTAAGAACAAAACGAATAACAGCTATCTTAAAATATAAAAAACTATAGAATTTTAAAAGATTTTCTTTTCTTGAAAAAAACTCTCTTCACTTTGAAATTAAATTGTCTTTACTTTAACTTGTCTTTGCTTTGCTTTAAAATAATTTTTATTAAATTATTTAATAATTACTCAATTATTTTTTAAAATAAATATTATATATAAAAAGCCAGTGAAAGAAATTAAAAAATTACAGATTTCAGTGAAAATATCCAAATTGAATGTGGTTGATGACACGAAAAACCTCATTCCCTAAAACAATACATATTTTATGGGTAATAACATTTAAATTTCAAAATCATATTGGGGTTTTAAATGTATAATTAGACATATAAAGAAAATCTTAGTAATTCAGGCTTTTTGTATTTTACTATGCAACTCCCTGTAAAACTTTCTTAACCTTTTGAGAACTATACATATGGAAAAACAACGTTATGCTCGTAACTCATGGATGAAATTTTACTAAATTTTATCAATCTGGCAGTCACAGAAATACTAAAACTATAAAAAAGATAAATATTTAATTTTCTTAAGTTAAGAACATCTTACTTGATTCTTTGTTTTCTTTCTTTAGAATTCCTTGCAAAACATTCTTAACTTTATTTTTAATTTTAACTTTAATCTTGTATCTTTTTTTTTTGGGGGAGGGGGCATCGTCAACGGACTCCTAATTGTACCTATAGCTTTAGCTTTTTCGATCTCTTGCTTTAATTGTTCTCAAGCAAGAGATGTTTTTCCTAAATTTTAAATTGTTTTATTTTCATTTATTAATATTCTATAATTGAAGCAAATTCATTTAATACAAATTCTTTAACTAATTTAAGATGAGGAGGTTTTGTGGTTCTTATATCCACCTAGGAACTCCATAACAGGTACGCCCGTTGCCCCCATTCTTAACTTTTTGAGAAACTTTCATACGGAAAAAAAAACGACATTATGATTAGATGTTCATTTGATCATAGAATATAAATGTAATATAAATTTAGTATAAATGTAATAATTGCACATAAATGAAAAAAAAATGTAATAGGCTGGACCAATATATAGGTTACCTATAACATTTAAAATTTAATGTGAGAACAAAATGCCTAACAACAATCTTAAAAAAATAAATACACTATAGAATTCCAAACGATTTTTTTCCCTTGAAAAATCTCGTTTTCTTTTGAAATAAAATTGTCCTTGCTTTCACCGAAAGATCCCCCTACATTTTGCAAGGAACTCGCCTGGATGACGTGGAAGGCACGTGATCAGGTGGAAGTGGTATTTAACTGGTATTAAGTGGTGGTGTTAATCCATGCCGAGGCGGATTGAAGCTGTGTTGCGCGTCAAAGGTGGGCCAACTCGTTATTGACAGGTGGTCATAATGTTTTGGCTCTTGAGTGTATAATGGTAACATAGCGTTCCAAATAATTATATAATTATCCGTAAAATTTGATATATTTTACAGAATAACTTTTTAAATATTTATTCTCCTTTTTGCGATTGAAAGGGAAATATCAGTTTCATATTTTCATGAATCATTTGTTAAAATAAGTTGATGATACATCTGTTTAAAATAAGCTGTTACAATTTAGAAAATTTAAGGTAAACTGGTATTCTAGCCTCGATTGTGACCGAGTAGTAATGCGCACTGCTAGAGTACAGAACTCGTTTAAATCCTCTGGTCAGTATATGTCCGTTATAGTCACTGCTTTAAAAAAAAAAATTATTTGCGATTGCCATAAATTGCATAAGCATGTCCCATCAGGCGGTTTGATTAGAGTTTTCCGGGTTCTCTTTCACATGTGGGAGCAATTATTCCTAAAACTTCTCATGAATGCCAATCTAAATTCAATTCAATCTCAATGAATGCCATCAGCAACTGGAGCTCGTGATATGTACATTTAGAACACCAAGCCAACCAATGTTGATGGGCAAATAATAAAAAATTTTTGAAGTCAATTCCTACTTTTTTTCACTCTATTGCAGAAAGTCCTATATAAATAAAGTTGAAATTTTCCTCTTACATTTGGCGCCATCTATTATTAGATACATGAAACTTAAATCTAAAAAAACTAAAATTAATTAATTAAATTTAATTAATAAATTAATATTTGAAAACCGACCTGAATGGCCGAGTGGCGCTCTGGCGCTCGGTACCACAGGTTTCTGGTTCGAATCCCGGTGGTGCCATGGATGTTTGTAGTGGTTCGAATCCACTTTAAACAGTAGGTCCCCGTCCTAATAGGATCGTAAAGCGTTGCGGGGGCATTGTGACTCCGCGTCCGTGGCTTATCTGCAAGTGACACGCGCCCCTGGATAATGCAAAGTGAGTAACGTCTGTGCAGCGCTTACCTTAAGGCATCCAAGACCAAGTTGTCTAAGTGTTTGCAAGCTGCATTAGAAAGAAAAAAATATTTCAAAAAAACTGTATTAACATCAGTGTCATCCAAGTTTCAAAAAATGTATATGAACTTGAGTGGATGAATAAAAAGTATTTTATGAACGATTGAAAATTTGAACATGAAATTTACAGGGAGTGTGTGAATTAATAGTAGGAATTGAAAAAAAAGAATGGTTTATAGCTTACTAATTCAACTTGCAAAGCAGACCACTTTAGAAAGTTTTAGAATAAAACCAGAATAATTTTGTAAACCTCTTTATTTTTACAAAGTTATATAGCTCCATTTAAGAAATAATAGCTTTATAATGTTGCATAATAAAGATTAAACAATCCATGAGATTCTTGAAGCTGGCAAATAAAAGTTAAACATTCAGAAACAGGGACGCTTTAATAATACACTGGAGCTACAGGCAAGGTAACATAAAAGGGATGTTATATATTTTTAAGTTTATTTATTTGAACTAACATAGACAAAATTATTTTCCAAATAAACACATATAAGATGCAAAGACGGTATATAAGCTCAAAATTACTTCCCTGGCGAGCTATGGCACGGAAATTTGGCAAGCAACCAAGTCAGAATGATTCAAACACAGGCGTATAATAGAGTATAAAAGTTATTTTGGAAAGGTTTTAATTACAAAAAGAAAAAAATGTAATCTACTGGACCCATATACAGGTTACTCATAACATTTAGAATTTAATGTAAGAACAAAACGCATAACAGCAATGTTATAAAAAATATATAAATAAATAAATAATAACTATAGAATTCGAAACGATTTTCCTTTCTTGAAAAATCTCATTTTTATTTTGAAATTAAATTGAATTCATCAAAACGATCCTTTAGAATAATTTAACATTATTTTTTTTGAATTAATTTTTTACTAAATTATTCAATTATTTTGTAGATAAATATTGTGTATAAAAATTTATTTGTGAAAGAAATTTAAAAAAAAAAAAATTTCCAAAATTGAAAGTGGTCAAGGACAAAAAACCCCCATACCTCAAAATAATAGCTATATTTTATGGATAATACTGTTTGAATTTCAAATTCATATGATTTTAAATGCATAAGTAAGCATATAAAGAAAATCTTAGTAATTGACCCTTTGTTTTTTATTATAGTGAGAAAAAAACAATGTTATGTTCGTAGTTCATCGATGAAATTTTATTGAGTATTTATCAATCAGAGAGACTCAGAAACACCCGAACTATAAAAAAAATAAATATTTAATTTTCTTTTAAGTTGATTGAGGTTTAATTTTCTTAAGTTAAAAATTTCTTAGTTGATTCTTTGTTCTCTTCTTTACAATTTCATGTAAAACATTTTTACCTTTTTGAGAAATCTTCATGCGAAAAAAAAAAAAACATTACGATTAGATGCTCACGTCATCATAGAATATAAATGTATTAACTGAACATAAAGGAAAAAACGTAAAAAAAAAATAATAATAATAATAATTAATCGGATGGGCCTATATGCAGGTTACCATAAAATTTAGAATTTGATGTAAGAACAAAACGAATAACAGCTATCTTAAAATATAAAAAAAACTATAGAATTTTAAAAGATTTTCTTTTCTTGAAAAAAACTCCCTTTCACTTTGAAATTAAATTGTCTTTACTTTAACTTGTCTTTGCTTTGCTTTAAAATAATTTTTATTATTAAATTATTTAATAATTACTCAATTATTTTTTTAAAATAAATATTATATATAAAAAAGCCAGTGAAAGAAATTTAAAAAAATTACAAATTTCAGTGAAAATATCCAAAATTGAATGTGGTTCAGGACGCGAAAAACCTCATTCCCTAAAACAATACATATTTTATGAGTAATAACTTTTAAATTTCAAAATCATATTGGGATTTTAAATATATAATTATTCATATAAAGAAAATCTTAGTAATTCAGGCTTTTTGTATTTTATATGCAACTCCCTGTAAAAACTTTCTTAACCTTTTGAAAACTATACATATGGAAAAAAACAACGTTATGCTCGTAACTCATGGATGAAATTTTACTAAATTTTATCAATCTGACAGTCACAGAAATACTAAAACTATAAAAAAGATAAATATTTAATTTTCTTAAGTTAAGAACATCTTACTTGATTCTTTGTTTTTTCTTCTTTAGAATTCCCTGCAAAACATTCTTAACTTTATTTTTAATTTTAACTTTAATCTTGTATTTTTTTTTTGGGGGGGGCATCGTCAACGGACTCCTAATTGTACCTATAGCTTTAGCTTTTTCGATCTCTTGCTTTAATTGTTCTCAAGCAAGAGATGTTTTTCCTAAATTTTAAATTGTTTTATTTTCATTTATTAATATTCTATAATTGAAGCAAATTCATTTAATACAAATTCTTTAACTAATTTAAGATGAGGAGGTTTTGTGGTTCTTAAAACCAGCTAGGAACTCCATAACAGGTACGCCCGTTGCTCCCATTCTTAACTTTTTGAGAAACTTTCATTTTTTTTTTCATTTCATTTCAAAAAAAAAAATGACATTATGATTAGATGTTCACTTGATCATAGAATATAAATGTAATATAAATTTAGTATAAATGTAATAATTGCACATAAATGAAAAAAAGTAAAAAAAAATGTAATCGGCTGGACCGATATATAGGTTACCCGTAACATTTAGAATTTAATGTGAGAACAAAATGCATAACAACAATCTTAAAAAAAAAATAAATAAACTATAGAATTCCAAACGATTTTTTTTTCAATTGAAAATCTCGTTTTCACTTTGAAATAAAATTGTCCTTGCTTTCACCGAAAGATCTTTTAAAACAATTTTACATTATTTTTTTATTACATTATTTGATAATTATTCAACTTTTTGTAAATAAATATTATGTATAAAAAGCTTATGAAAGAAATTAAAAAAAAATTACAGATTTCAGTGAAAATGTCCAAAATTCAAAGTGGTCAAGGACACGAAAACCTGTTCCCTAAAAACAATACCCATATATTTTATGGGCAATGATGTTTGAATTTCATATTCATATTGTGATTTTAAATGCATAATTAAACATATACAGGAAATCTTAGTAAATGACATTTTTTGTTTTTTACTATAACAGTTGGGCTGACATGTTCGTAGGCTGACAGATGGCGCACTAGTATTAAATCCATATGATTTTTAGTTAGCCCTAACCTTCAAAAGACACGTGTATAAATTTGACAGCTGTTGCACTTTTAGTATGTGAGTTATAGCATTTTTAGTGAAGCAACTTTTGTTAGTTTGAAAAAATGGATAAAAAGGAATTTCGTGTGTTAATAAAGCATTGCTTTTTGGAGAAAAAAATACTATTGAAGCCAAGGCTTGGCTTGATAAACATTATTCGGACTTTGCACCAGAAAATCAACCGTAGAGAAGTGGTTTGCTAAATTTAAACGAGGCGAAATGAGCACCGAGGACGATGCACGCAGTGGACGCCCCAAAGAGGCTGTTACCGACGAAAACATCAAAAAAATCCACAAAATAATTTCTGATAACCATAAAGTGAAGTGGATTGAGATAACTGAGACTCTAAAGATATCAAAGGAATGTGTTGGACATATCGTGAATGAATATTTGGATATGCGAAAGCTCTGTTCAAAGTGGGTGCAGCGCAGAGCTCACAATGGACCCAAAACAACAACAAATGGATGATTCTAAGCAGTGTTTTGAGCTGTTCAATCTTAATAAACCCGAATTTTTGCTTCGATATGTGACAATGGATGAAACATGGCTCCATCATTTCACACCGGAGTCAATCGACAGTCAGCCGAGTGGACTGTCGATGAACACTAAAAATGCTATAACTTCACTAAATATGATATAACTCACATACTAATAGTGCAACAGCTGTCAAATTTATACCGTGTCTTTTGAAGGTTAGGGGCTAACTAAAAATCATATGGATTTAATACTAGTAGCACCATCTATGTGTCAGCCTATGAACTTTTCAGTCCACCTGTTACAATTCCCTGTAAAACGTTCTTAACCTTCTGAGAACTATACATACGGAAAAAACAACGTTATGTTCGTAGCTCATCGATGAAATTTTATTGAATATTATCAATCAAACAGCCACAGAAACACTCAAATTATAAAAAAAGATGAATATTTATATTTTTTTTTAAAGTTGATTGAGTTTTAATTTTCTGATGTTAAGAACTTCTTAGTTGATTTTTTATTTTCTTCTTTACAATTCTCAGTAAAACATTCTTAACTTTTTGAGAAAGTTTCATATAAAAACGATATTACGATTAGATGTTCACGTGATCATAGAATATAAATTTAGTATAAATGTAATAATTGAACATAAAGGAAAAAAAAAAAAAAAAGTAAAAACAAGTAATATAAAAAAAAAAAAATTTTAAAGTCAATTCCTACTTTTTTTCACTCTATTACAGAAAGTCCTTTATAAAAAAAAAAGTTGAAATTTTAATCTTACATCTGGCGCCATCTATTGGTAGACACATGCAACTTAAATCTAAAAAAAACTATAATTAATTAATTAAACTTAATTAATGAATTAATATTTGAAAAAACTGAATTATCCTCAAGTGACATCCACTACAAGTTCAAAAAAATGTATTTGAACTTGAATGGATGAATAAAAATATTTTATGAACGATTGGAAATTTGAACAAGATATATAGGGAGAGTGTGAATTAATAGTCAGAATTGAAAAAAAAAAAAAAAAAAAAAAAGTAATCGACTACGACGATATGCAGGTTACCCATAACATTTAGAATTTAATTAACTAAGAAGTTCTTGACTTAAGAAAATTACAACTCAGTCAACTTAAAGAAAATCAAATATTTATCTCTTTTATAGTTTGAGTGTTCCCGTGCCTATCCGATTGATAGAAATTAACGTAAGAACAAAATGCCTAACAGGAATCTTAAAAAAAAAAAAAAAACTATAGAATTACAAATATTTACTTTTCTTGAAAAATCTCATTTTCACTTTGAAATAACATTGTCTTTGCATTCACAGACAGCTTTTGCTTTTTTTCCAATCTCATTGCTGTAATTGTCTCATAGTAGGAGATGTTTTTCTAATTTTTTCTGTAATTTAGTTTTTTATTTTTCAATCTTTTTTAAATCTAAGCAATTACATTTTATGCAAATTTTGTTGTTAATTTAAGATGTGGTGGTTTAGTGGTACTTAATACCACAGTGGAACTCCGTTATCGGTACGCCCGTTTAAAATCGTATATAATTAAACAACGTAAAATTGTTCTAAAATTTTAGCTCATAAAATTTAAAAAAATTAACCAATAAGAATAATTGAAAGTCATCCAAGACACGAATAACTCCTCTCTTCAAAACAATACCCATAATTTTATTCGGTAATAAAAATAATTTTAATTTTTAATAAACAAAAATACAAAATGAAAGCAAATGCAAAATGCGATGAAAAATTTCTCACTAACTCATAACGATACAGAATTTGTTAGAATTATTTTCAATCCATATTGAACTATAACAATTATTTTTTTTTTAAAATAGAAAACTGAATAAAAATTTAATGTTCCTAGAACGATTAAAATATATTTAGAAAAGTATTTTATACAATAGTTCGAGTTTATATTGATCGTAATGGACCTTTCCATAACAAAATGAATACATTCAAAATACAAAAAAAATTCAAGGCAAAATCAATTTTACAGAAAAAAATAAAAATAAATAATGATACTTCGTAATAACATAATTACAAATTAAATTCATTTTTTCTCAGATAACATCACAGTTTCATTGTTTAATGCCGATAAAATATTTATAAACTATTATAGATCTTTCTATTTATAAGCAGATAAATATAAAAATTGATATTTATTTGTTTATAATTTATATCAATATTAATTTATATATATTAATTTTATTTATTTGTTTATATGCTGACCTTTACTGACTCATGTATAAAGTTTCAGGTCAATCTCTTAGTTGGTACACGTTTGACAGTGTTTTAAGCAAGACATATTAAGTCCCTTTCATGAAAAAGACAAATTAAAAAAACGAGTTGTTTTGAAGTTCTATTTTAAGCCACTTCAGATCAAACAAGAAATGGAAACACACTAAAAGACTCTTCCCCATTATATTCAATGATAAAAACAAAATTAAAACAATTAAATAAGATTAAATATTAAAAATAAATTGTTTTAATAATTGTTTAGCAAAAATTAATATATATAATTAATAAGCATAATTTTAAGGTTAATTAATAAAATTATTAAATTCCTACTATTAGTTCACATTCTCCCTATATATATATCTTGTTCAAATTTTCAATCGTTCATAAAATACTTTTTATTCATCCACTCAAGTTCAGATACATTTTTTAAAACTTGTAATGGATGACACTGATGTTAATAAAGTCTTGTTATACACTTGATGTTAATTAATTTTAGTTTCCTTTTTAGATTTAAGTTGCATGCATCTACCAATAGATGGCGCCAGATGTAAGATGAAAATTTCAACTTTATTTACAAAGGACTTTCTGCAATATAGTTTAAAAAAAAAGTAGGAATTGACTTTAAATTTTTTTTTTGGCATATACCTGTTTTCTTAATTTAAAAAAAAAGTCGAGCACTAAAGATGAATCTCGCTTCGGGCACCCCGTTGAGAGAAATTAAGAGAAAAAATGCCTAAGATACTCACATCACAGAAAAAATTCCAGTAAAACATGATTTTAGGACAAAGACAGACTAAAATAGGCAAGATTTTACGTGACATTTTAGCCATGGCAAAAGCTTTGCGCAAGGCGGGAAAAAAAATATGGAACTCCGGAAAGTTAACAACAATCAAAACAATGGATAGAGCAGGAATGAGAAAACTTTTTTCGGTCGCGGGCCAAAAAAATCGGAAAAAAAAAAAAAGTTTGGCGGGCCAAGACAAATTTTTCTTAAAATTTCATAAAACAATATACAATTTAAATATGTTAATGAGATGAATGAAAATACGATTTCATTTTTAAAAGTTTCTTTTATTGACGTTCGAAGTGAGATGGACTGATTCTTTGGAACGAGGCTAAATGCTCCTCTGCCAGTCTACTTCTGAAATAATTCGTTGTAAGGTTCATAGTTGAAAAACACATGTTCACATATATAATAGGAAGCAAACATAGCACTGATTTTCTGGGCGTGAGATATTCAATTTGGGAAACATACTTTCAATAATAACTTGTAAAACTCTAACTTTGGCATATTTAGAAACAACTGCTTGAAATGATTATTAGATTGCAACTCAGTTAATTCAACCTGCAAATCTGACCTCACTGCTTCACAATTTAAGCTGAAAGGAATGATAAATTATCCAATTCTGTTTGAATGGCACTGAAAACTTGAAATCTGCGTTCGAACTCAAAATGTAGTTTTTTAATCCTTCTTCATAATTCTTAAGCTTCTCTTTTATTTACTGAGGGTATTGAATTTAACCTCGGGAAATGACGCAGTCAATAATATTAGAACTCGCGCCAAAAGAAAACGCCGCATGGCTGGAGCTTAAAATGCGCAGTCTGCCATACGTGAGGTCTAATTCACCTATATTGGATTCATATGTCTGCTCCCCGAGAAAAAGGTAACGCTTGTTGGCGCCAATCTACAGCTGTAACTAACAAGGAACTTCCATTTTTAACACTTTACCGATTGAAAGTTGTCTGTGCTTGGATACCCTATTTCCGTCGATTTATGTTTTGTAGAACAAAAATAGAGAAAGTAAAAGATCATCAGTCCTTTGAAAAAAAAAAAAAAAAACAATATTTAATCAAAGTAGAAAAGGAGATGGATATATAATATATAAATATTTATTTCTTTTAATTTGCCTCAGACCGGCAAATTAAAATTCTATCCGCGGGTCGGATAGAACCTTCCGTCGGTCCGAGTTGGCCCATCCCAATGGATAGAGGATAATGAACCGATCACGAAGAAGGCAAGAACAACTTTGTTAACCAACATGGCTATGGTTTGTTTTCTGGGATGTAAAAGGAATTATATTCTTGATTACCTTAAAAAAGGGTAAAAGCATCAATGGTAAATGCTATGCAAACTTATTGCATCGTTTGAAAGACAAGTTTACGATAAAGCAACCAGATCTAATGATAATAAATAATTGTTTTACCATGACAATGCTTCAACACACTCATCTGTTGTAACAAAGCTAAATCAACGAGTTAAAGTTCGCATTGCTTGCTTATCTGTCAGATTTAGCGTCTAACGACTACCGCCTATTTCCTAAACAAAAAAAATGACTTGGTGGACAACTATTTGAAGGTTAACAAGGAGGCTATTGAAACTTTTTTTTTTTTTTTTTTTTTTGCATAATGGGTATTTAGAGGAGCTCAATGAATGGAGAAAAAAAAAAATGACATTATTAATGTTGTGTTGTTATGTTAAAATATAAAAGGAAAAAAAAAAAAGTTTTCTATTTAGGTCAAAAATGTATCAGCTCGCCCTTGTAATCCTTTCTTTTAATGTTTGAATTTTCAATTTTTTTGCCTTAATATTTAAGAAAAACAGTCTTGGGTATTCCCTTTATTTTTCAAAATTGTATCGTCCTACTTCTACAACATGACACTAGTCAAAAACAAAACCGATTACCCTAAACCTGGAAAAGTAAAGCAAACATTTCAAGAAATACACTATTTGAGTATCTTTCAATTGTTTAGTAAAAAATATGTTTTTGGATAGATAGGCACTATTTCCAAGTTTAGTTATAAACACCCAAATTTAGTAACTGCTGTGCAAGATGATCAATGGTTAGAGTAACTATAAATTTTAGCTAAAAAGTTATACAGTAATCTCTTCTCATTCCAGAATTCAAGAGTTTAAGCACATTCTATAAACCAATATCAATCAAGTCTTCACTTTTGTATTTTTTTTTAATATCGATTTGGGAAATTGTTGATCTTGACTGCCAAGTGGCAATACAATGTTGTTCACATTTTCATTAAATATGGAAACATTAAACAAACACGTTTACTGAATATGAATTTGAGTATCTTTTTTATTATATATATATATATAATAGAAAAATATGTGTTTTTTATATATCCACTTAAAACTATATTAACACTCCATAATATGGCATGGTTGTAATCCTGAAAGTACCAAATTAAAAAGAAATTATTTATTGTATTCAATTGCTATTCCTCTGAGTATATATTGTGTTTTCTTTTTTATATTATAATAACGATATTTCTAAAAATAGTAAATTTTCAACTTTTATTTGGTCAAAACTAAGCAGTGTACTATGGACATCAATTTAAAAATACTTTAAATTTCTAAAATTCAAGCATCCCATAATACTGAATTCACTATAATTCAAATTAATGTTCAATAACATGAAGATACTAACAGTAATAAAAACAAGACAATTTATTACAACAATGACTTTTTACATAAGAAACATAAAAAAAGTATACAACAGTTTTTCCAGTATCAAAATTCTGATGACACCTTCCCCTATATACAATGTCCTTAAGCAATGATCTTCAAAATGTGCTCATAACCAGCTTGAAGTAAAAATTTGAAGCTTGGGTTCTCAGCCAAGTCGCTCAGTTCAGGAGTCTGAAGCAAGTCTTCAAGAGGGGGCAGGAAATCATGAATTTCAACACCTGCAACACACCAAGTGTGTTTTACATGCAAGATTATCTTTAACACTGATGCACTTTCATCATATAAGGCTGATAATGATTATTTAATTTGTACATCTATGTACTGAAACCCGTTTAGTTTTCTGAATTTTCTTTTAAAATTTTTTCATAATTCTTATATAATATTTTCCTTTTCATTGTGTTTTATTAAATCAAAACAATAAATAAACTAACTACCAGTAAACCCAATATACAATTATGCTGTTTGTGCAATAAGTAATAAAACTTACCAGTTCATGCCATTCAAATAAAAATGTTTTGAAAATTAAAAAAATTGCTAACACACACAAGTGCAAACCCAGTGGATCTAATCAAAACTCCAAGACCATAAGTGAAATGCATGTATATATTAAACTTATAATCACTCATTATTTTCACTTATATATTTATTGCTCATTATTTTCACTTTATCATCACTTATATTTCTCACTTACGCCCAATTATTTTTTGTTAAATATTTAGTACTTCAATTAATCTGTTTTTGTCAGTGTCAATTTTATTACCATGCCCAAATTTGCATTTGCATTTGCATGCCCAGGCATTTTTTCTGGTTTAGTTTTCTTAAATATTCATCAAAATATTGAATTGATGTAAATGATTAGCGGTAAAAAAGAAAAGAAAGTGCAAATTAATTTATAATTTGTTGATGCAATTTTTTTTTTTAAATTAATTTATTTTTGTACAATACTACTTAGTTTTAATACTACTTATGTTTTTGAACCAAATGAATGCAATGTAAAAATTATTAATAAAATAATTAATGTATGGAATTTCAACTCCAGGAAGCTTTTCTATTACTTATAGTTTAGCAGGACCTGAGCTAAGCATTCATAAATGGTTTTGATTTATTTTTGTTGAACCTCCATTAGAGAAAATGGGAGGGGAAGGGGAGATATTCAAGCACACCCATGATTTTCTCTCCGTAAGAAAAGACCTTGGTGCTCACCTGCACTCACCCCTTTCTCTATATATTTCAATATAAATACATAATTTCTGTAGTTATTACATAGTTGCATATAATTAAATTTAACTTATATAGAAGAGAAATTGAGCAGTAGACTTACCTTGATCAAACGCCAATTCAATTATTTGGAAAAATATAGTTTCTTTGAAAATTTCTAATGGATTATTAGTGTCGAGATTTTCCCAGCTAAATGTAATTAAAAAAAAACAATTAATTGTGAAACAATAACTATTTCACAAATAGTAACTATTACAATTTATAATTTAAAGTAATTAAAGAAATATATAAATGGTTTACTTGTCTCTAAGAATAACTCTTGCCCAAATATGCATTCTAATGTTGTTTACATATGGATCATCACTAGGCTAAAAATAAAATTACCAAATTAAATTAATTGAAAAAAATTACAAATAAAAACATTACTAAAGAAGTTGTTAACATGCTTTGCATAATAGAAAAGTAAAATAAAACACATTGATTAAAAAGAAGCGGTACAGAATTGTACAAAAAATTTTGGCTCCTGAATCAAATTTGAAATGTAATTTTACATATTATGATCAAATTTAATGGATTTCGAAAAATTTCTGAAATAAATTCAAATATGTGTAAAAAGTTTTTGCATTAATAAAGTATTTTTTATGACTTTAAAAATGTAATATTTGTATTCACTTAAAACCTATTTAATTTTATGAAAATAGTTCCAAATTAACAATCAATGTATTATAGAATAGCTTAAGACAAGGGGAAAAAAAGTTCTACATTTTAAGCACAAAAATGCTATATTTATTTTTTCCTAATAATAATGAATAACTTATATATGATCTTTCAATGTTGATAGGGTTCAGTACTTAGGAAAGTCTCTCGATACCAAGTTGGTTTGCTGCTAAAGCAGTAATTGCTTTTTATAAGATTATTGAATTAAGAAGAAGATTATAATTACCTCCTCAACATTTTAATTTTAACAACAATTTTCAAATTTTTAGAAAAATGAAAATTTTTATAAAAGAATCCAGAGTTGGTTTTTAAACCGACTCCTTCAAAAAATACTTGATTTTCGACTACCACCTCCATTAAAAAGTGTTCCAGTAAGCGTAAACATTAAAAAATATAAACTGATTGTGAAAATTTTTAAAATGATCCTAAAAATTTACAAAACAAAGTTTACAGACGCGATTGTAGATACCACTGAAATTTTTGAAATATTAGATTTTCTGAAACTATGTGAAACAAATTAAACTTCCTGCCCTTTCAGTTAAATTGCAATATAAATCTGTCATGAAAGCTCATCGTATTTAATACAGAAACTCATCTTGCAGTTTATAGATTCTTTATACAATTAACATGGAAAACATACATTAATATAAAATGCTATTTATTTTTAAGCAGATGAAAAAAGAAAGAACTTTTTGAAAAGATAGATTTCCAAACACGAGTAATATGAAATTTTAAAACAATCACCTCTGCTTAACAAACACAATTTCTCCATTTAGTTTTCAAAGAAAAAAATCCATGAAACAATTCAAATTTGCGTAACAAAAGCCAAAAAATAAATTATAAAGAATGAAAATTTGTTACAAAAACTGGAATTTAATACATTTTCCAAAATGAACAGCAAAATTTAGAAAAGTAAAATCACCTTTTTAATATATAAAATTTCTTATAAATATCAAAAATCTTACTTTTTTCATGAAATTCAAGAGATCCAGTGCTATTTTAAAATCATATGCATTAGCAGTAGTGTTTTCATCAGAAATATACATCTAGAAATAAAGAAAAAAATATGATCAATGTAATTTACTTCAGAATAATCAGATCTAGCATTGTACAGTCTAATTATTAAATGTATGCAAGTATTATTTCCCTATAATTAAATATCTTCCAACAAAAGAAATAATTGATTTACAGAATCTATTATTAAAGTTTTTGTTAATCACAAATCGAGAGAGACTTACTTCAATAAGTTCTTCAGGGGGGAATACTCTCATGTTTCGTGGGTCAATACCATAAGCCTGTAATAATGGAGGGGAAAAATAATAAATAAAGATACAATAATAATAACCCAAGAAAATAAGATATTTCTAAAACAAATTTTGCAGAAATATTTTTTTTAATAAATTTGTAAAGTTAAACTAATTTTCTTAAACAGGCAAATAGTTATTTCTAATTTTGGAGCACCTAACACAAAAATTAGTAAAAATTGGCTAATGGCTCTTTTTTAGGAGATACTGTTTCTCTCAGTTTTCTTAAAATATATGTGAAAAATGAAATATGGGAATATGTAAACTTACATAATATAATTTACAAATTATAAAACAATATTTATAAAAAGAACTGCATTAAAATACATGTCTCATACAATGAATATACATGAAATATCTAAAAAAGCAAGATTTAGAAACTTGGTTTTGAAGACATTAATATTTTCAAAGCTTTATAGCTACAATACTTAAAACTTTTGGCACTAATTAGTTTACAGGATCCAATGTCACTTTGGCAATGTTACCTGCTTTGGTTCCAAAAATAAAAATATGATAATGCTGTTAGTTGTAGGCAATGTTTCGTACAATAAAGAAAATGATTGCAATGAATTTTAATTAAATACATTGTATTTTTTTAGAGCTATGATACTGTGTAATTCTGCTAAGATCTTCTGCTGTATAGACGGAGAAATGACATTTGAAATATAAAAATGTTCTATTACTCCTTTTGAAAAAGGCATATCACCTTTATTTTGGATGCAAAAATTGGAGATCAATGCAAGCCTTCAGCCCCACATATGCAATTCTTGTTTAAGGAAACTTTCCATGTGGTAGCAAAACAAAAGAAAATGACAATTCCATTCACCATTCTTAGGATTTAGGAACAAAGTAATCATGTAAGTTACTGCTACTTCTGCATGGTTTAACTTTTTTAGTGGAGAAATCAGAAGAAAAAAAAAGTTTTGAAAGTAAAGTAACTAATATACCATCTGCTATGCATAATTCTCCATGATAAGAGGTTTGCCATTCTATCAAATCCAAAAACCAAATGAATGCATTCTTCAATGCAAAATGTATAGCTGGCATATTTGTTGCGATTTGAAAGTGGTAGCTCTTCTCACGGGTCTTTAACATTAAACTGTTTTTATGTAAGTGGAACAGTAGAGTCAACACTTTAACTATGTAAAAACAATGACCTACTTGAAAAATATCCAATGTTGGAGAGAACAATGAAGCTGAAGAGAATCTACTCACAGTTGTACGCAAAAATAATTTAATGAAAAATTATGTGAAAACAATGGACAAGAATGGATAAGCTTTCAAGTATTTAAATAACAAACGTCTTGCAATCATCGAAGCTAAACTGAAAGACGGAACTTTCCTTGATCCACTGATTCATAAGCTCTTTTAAGGATGCAAATTTTGATGGCATGCTATAAGAAGAAAGAAATTTGAAATGATTTTTTTGCACTTGTAAATGAATTTTTAGGAAATTTGAAGTCAAAAAACTATAAAAAATTGCTGATGGACACGCCTGAATGTTTTTAAAATGAATTTCCTGCAATATCTTTTAAACTTCTTTCCTGAAAACTGTGGCCAGATTAGTGATGAGCATTTTCACTAAGACAAAGACAAAAAGATACCAGGGAAAATGATCTACTATAATGTTGGCAAACTAATGTTACATAAACTTCCCAGTTAAATCTTAAAAAAAAAAAAAAAAAAAAAAAAAAAAAAAAAAAAAAATCTAAGTGACTCATAATATAAATTAAACAGGTACATGTGTTTGTTAACACATTGTTTCATAATGGAAAAATGAACACATTGTTTCATAATTAAAAAATTAAATTACAAATATCTTATAAATGGGAGCCAATTTCAAATTTTCATTGTCATATTTTGCCTTCAGCAAATCCAAATTAATAATAAATAGCTATATTAATCTCAGAGAAGAAGAATTTTTATTCAATTTTCTAGATCTGTGTAAGAAAAAACACATTCTCTATTATCAACACATATATGTTATACAAACATAGCTATAATGGAGGTGTAACTGTATAGCAAGTACCATATAAACTCTGTCCACAACTAATTTTAAAATGAACAAATTGAGATTAGCTACATCATTAAAACTGCTTCAGAAAATGTGACATAAAAGATAGGTATATAGATAAAATATTAACTGTAATAAATTAATTAAACCCATTTCTGTGTCTTGTTCTATATTTTCAACCTCACCAGCATTCTATTTACTAATGCTCTAAATAAATTTATAACAAGATCCTTTTTTTAACTACTATTATGTATGTTATAATTTTATATCTTTTTCCTATGAATCAAATAAATGGAAAGGCTTATAAAAATCACCCAAAGTATTAGATTATTTCAGTGAAAAATTCTAGAATAGATTTTTAAAATATTGTACAAGCTCTACAAGAAAGATCACATGTTTAATTGTGAACATGTACACCCACATGAGTTAGAAAGTGGACTTTCAATTATTGCTTTGATATAAAGATTATGCAAAAATTAACAGTACAATTCTATACATACAGCATATTTAGTTATGATTAAATAAATAACATGATCATTGTAAAAATGGACGATAGTGTAATATATAATGTAAAGGGAAACTTTATTGGAGAATAATATATAAATACAAAACTAATAAGAAATTAATGAATTGAAAGAAAAATCCTCACTTCTACTACAGTAATAGGCAAAGCTTCTTGGTGTGTAATTAGATCTTGTTCCAAATTGAGAGCTGCAAGAAGTAAACAGTGATTAATAAACTACAATTAAAATAATAGATTAAGATATTAGAAGCCTTCTATTTGGATAAAAAAAGATACCTTCTATTTGGCTGTTTCTCACATTCTGGGAAGCATCACTTATTAGAGCACACAGTTTGCTCAGACTAAGGAGGGTCTAAAGCAAAAAATAAACAGTAAATTATTTAAAAAATATGCATTTTTAATAAATGCACAATTTTGATATAATAGGAACAGAGTTTATAAAAATTAATATAATCAAAATCAAAGTAAAATTCTTATCATTCTTTTGATAAATCTCATAAGAATAAGTTATTATTGTAAAATAGCATTTGAGAATAGCATTGAAAAAAATTTTTTTTTTTTTTTTTGTCAATTGTCAACATGAAAGCCATTATAAATTTAAAACAAATTCTTTTTACTAAAACCTAAAACTTCTGGAAAACAAAATTTCTAATTACAAGATGAAAATAATTTATAAAGGTTTTGTAAGCCAAGCTAGACACTTTAAAAATGCTGCATTTAAACAAATTTTATTTATTTAGGTTAATATTTAAAAAACTTTAATTGAAATAATCTTGCCAAGATTTACTACTACACCACACCACTGTGCCTAGAGCAGAGTTGCCTCTTTACAGTTTTGGGAATGAGGTGGGTGAGAAGAAGTCTGATTGGGCTCTGTGATGCTCTATGGTCAGAGACCAGGGCCTATGGATTAAAGTGGATTCCAAACTACTACAAACATCCATGGCAGCGCCAGGATTCAAACCGAAACCGATTATGATACCGAATGCCAGAGTGCTAGCCACTTGGCCATCAGGCCCTGCAATGATTTGGAATATTTTTACAAAATAAAATGGAGATAATGAAAATAAAAAACATTACTTTCTTGCGACTAAGGTACTGTGTTTCTTTGAGTGCCAAGTGCCTCAATGCAGAGTGAGCTGCATCATATTTCTCCTCTTGTATGAAATACAGCCATTTTAAGCTCTCATGTTCTTGCAGGAAGTTACCCAACACTTCTCTCTGACCAAGACCTTTGTCAAAAATTTTACCTTTTTACCTGAAATGAAAGTAGCTTTATTTAATAATGTGATACTTGAAAGTATAACATTGTTTTTTGCATAGATCAGATTATATATATTTTTTAATTTTAATGCTATGAAATACATACACCATTTTTTAATATTACAAAAAATATTAAAGAATGGGAAACATAAAACAATAGAAAAACTGAATTTTTATATAAGTTATAGTGGATTTAAATATTTGAATCCTTTCTAATTTAATATTAATTACAATAAAACGCTTGTGTTCTGTAAATATTATTTAGTAAATGCTATTTTATGTAAAGCTCAGATTTAAAAAAAAAAAAAATGAAGACCAATCTTTCTATATTAACAAAATAACACAAATATTCTTCGCAATTTCAAAATTGAAGTAAATGAGCTCATGACACTTACAATTCAAATAAAATGTTTGATTGAAAATTAAATATTTTTTCACACTTATACTTGATGTTATGAATATGAAGTATAATGTGTATAATTTTTGAAATAGTTGATCTGTTTCTACTTGCACTAATGCAATTGCTTAGCAAAGGCAGAAATTCTCAATTTTATTTTTAAATTTTGAATTAAAAATAAACATTTTTATTTGAAAAAAATTAATTCAGAAAAAAAAGGACTAACTCACAGAAAAATCAAATCTTAGCATTTCATACCACAAAAGACACAATTTTAAAAAAGTATACAAAAACTATGTCATTTAGAAAAAAAGATATGCTTTTAAATTACTTATTTGGAAACTTTAAAAGTTCAAATACTAGAATAATAAACAATAAAAAAGAAACAAGAGTTGTAGATATTGTAAGAGGAATTTACAGGGAAGAATCAAATAAATAAATAAAAAGGAAAATTGCCTTTATTCATATACCATTTAAAAAACATATTCTGAAAGAATGCTGAAAGAATAAAAGGATATACTTTTTATTAAATATTTAAAAAAACATATATTAAGATGAATATTCATATAAAATATTTAATGCAGCATTTTAAAAATAAATCAATATATTAAATTTAATTAAATTCCAATATATATATATATATATATATATATAGTTAATTGACACGTTAAATATTGTGCACTTAAAGCATATATAATTATAATACTTATCGTCCTGTAATAACATTTATTTAAAATATTATACATATACATCACAATGCTCTTGATGGTCATGACGAGTAAATTAACATTATGTATATTTTGATTGTAATAATGTAGAATTACTATTACATTTACCCAATAATTTTTTTAGAAGGTGAAACTACAAATTTAATTAACCAGAGACATATGTAAACATATAGTGAAATAATTATTTCTGTGTATAGTTTGTTTTTAATGTACAGCAATTTCTGATAACTTAAAGGCTAAGTGCTTTTATTTAAAACATAACCAACAAGGATTGTGTAGCAATCCTTACTAAGCTGGCAAGTAATAACAAGTAGAGAGCAAAAGCCTCAGTTCAAATGTAATGTTTATAAATTACATAGAACTCAAAATATTGATTTATTTAAAACTTTTTTTCATATAAAATTACGAATTAATAAATATATTACAAATAGGATACTACATTATTTGTAAGCAGCATATATCAAAAGAAACTAAAGTTATTTGATATATCATCTTATTATTATTAATATTTAATAAAAATGCATTTACTTTTCCCATCGATAGTTTTGATAAGGTTAATTCAATGAATTATGCTGTATTTTAACCACTATTACTGTAGAGATCTCTTAAAATATCACATCAGTAAGTAAAGAAAAATATTAATTCAAAATATTAGTTACACTCTACCTGTTCAGTAAATTGAAGCATGTATCTTTGCAATCTATCACTATCTTTGGTGTCTTCGCAAATTTGCATCAATAAATCAAATTCCATATATTTTTCTGCGATGGCAGCTGCTCTTTCAAACTGATCAACGGATACTGCGAATAATGAAATTTTTGTATGTAACAATGATATATGTCAGTTATAGAAATAAAAATGATTAAAACATACACACTCACACACATTTTTAAATTATATTAAAAAAAAATATGTAACTATAATACTAATAAATTATATGCAAAGTTTTTGACACACATTATAACTATTAAGAAATAACAATCAGGAAATTGTGTTTTTATACCATACTCTGCTAACATTTCTTTAAAACGAGTTTTAACCAATTATTTATAAATTTTAATACTTAAGCAGATTTCCATATCACCTAAACTTAATGAAAATGCTATTAATAGCTTAATTAAAAATATTTTAATCAGTTGATTATAATTTAATTTAAAAGTAAAAAAAAGAAGTAAATTAATATAATATATATATATATATATATATAACTATTTTGATCACTGAAATAATATGAGTTCTGAAAAAATTAAATAAATATAATAAGGTAATATAAATCATGTTTATTTATATAATATACATCTAAAATTATTTAAAAAATCTTGAATAATAAATAGATAGTAAGAAAATGGATTAATCTGCTGATTACAAAGTAGATTTATTTCTATATCGTTTAGGTACAACTTTACTGCTAATTGCTAAAATTTATTTATTAAGATTAAAAATTTCACTAAGGAAAACAAATTATAAATTGAAGAATTATTTATCAAGCAAGATTTACTGGATTCTTTTCTATAGATTTACGATAAACAATTTAAATACAACTCACATAAAGGTTTTATCAATAAATGTTTAGCTTCTTCATACTCTTTCTTAAGAGTCACGTAGCGATCACTTTTCAGGGACTGCAGCTGTACTTGGTAACTGTTCAAGAAAAAGTCCAAAATATCTACATATTGTTGGAATAGCACACCTTGGATTTGGATATTATCCGTTAAGTTCATTGCATTGAACACATTTATATCCAGCTATAATGAAATAATTTAAATTCTTCAGTATACTAACATAATATATATGATTGGTAAAACTTCATTTTAATTTCTTTATATATGTTCCTCATAATTTATTTACACAGATCTGGTCTAATACAAACTCTTCAATGTTTTAAGTAATGCATATTTAAATTATTTTGATTATATATGTGTATGAGAGAGAGATTATAAAGAAACTTTCTTGATATAAGAGTTCCTAGCTATCATACCATTCACAGAAATTTTATTCAAAACCAAAAGTTTTATTCACTTTGGTTTAAGGTATTTTGAGGTATGTGCTCAAGAATCATATAATAAAAAGTTAAACTAAGAGTTACAATTACGGCGACAATTTTGAAAATATTAAATGACAACATCTACTTTTTTTTTATTGGAATGTGATCTCCATAGTGAAAAACCATAAATAGCGTTGAAACAGTATCTGAAGCACGAAAATCATCAGCGCTAGACAGACTAAGAAAAGTGAGAGCAACCAATAAAGACAGAAGCAAAACATATTAGTGTGTTTCACAAATTTTCCACATGGTGTGAAGAATTCACACATGATGCCATTTACATGAGGCAAATAATGTATAGCATGCAACATGACAAGAGGAATCAGACTTCTGATGGCATTTTCAAATCAGATGTTGTTTGTGGAATAAATGCATACTTTTAGATTTTAGGTATTCTCATAGACTATTGAATTGGAGGATATTGGCGGCCATGGAAAAGGCAAGGATATTTCTGTCACCAAACTGTTGTATTAAGAACATTTGACAGAAGACTTCACAAATGAGGAAGTGTAAACTTGCATCAAGCGATGTCAGATAAAGCATTTTGCTGTAAGGAAACCTGAAATCTAAAGTGTATGCATTTAATCAGCAAACTGCATCTGATTACAAAGATCCCATAAGTTGGATTCAACAGATCCCTCTTGCCATAGTATGTACTTCAGTGCTATCCACCATTTGGTGCATGCAAAGTGTCATCGTGTTTGAAGGTGACATAGAAAATTTGTGAAACACATTAATATTTTTTTCTTTCTGTTTCTTCTCTGCTCTTATTAATCACTTTCACTTTTCTTCTCATTCTGGGTAGTGGTGGCGATTTTCTTGCTACAGGTACTATTCAATGTTATTTATGGTTTTCTCGCTATTATCTGATTAAATTCCATTAAAAAAAAAAAAATTGCCATTTTAAATTTTCGAAATCAGTCACTATAACCGTAACTATTAAATTTAATTTTTTTCTCATGATTCTTGAGTACCACAAAATACCTTAAACCAAAATTTCATTCAGTTTCTGTGAATATATATATATAGGAATTTAAACCGCATAAAGTAAAGTGCTTACATTTATTACCACAAGTATAATATATACATTTTATTTTAAATTTCATATTTTTACATAACATTGATTGACGCTACATATTGTAATGGAATTTCTATTAATTAAATTAAGTAATTATAAAAAAAAAAAAAAAATAAGGTGTAACATAATTGTTTATTATATTTGATTTTTTATGAAAATAAAAAAAAAATATTTTATGAAAATGCTTCCATTTCTTTATACATCTAAAGCTTTTCTTTTTTCCACTAGCAATTTTAACCTTATTCTTAGCATTTAATTAACCTTTGCCTTATATTAGAATAAATAAAAATATGAAAACATTTCAAATGGCAATAAATAAGATATTAAATAACAATTATGAATCAGAAATCTGAATAAAAGACATAAAATACTATAATTATTATTATTGTGAATTAACATAAAAAACAGATTTTCTTTAAATGGCAAAAATATTATTTTGTATGTACCAAATGAAAATATAATGTTTACTGAGGTGTAAAAAAAAAAATTGTCTTATTAATAAAATTTTTAAATTATGAAAGTATGCCAAATTTATTTACCATGGATATTATTATTTTTATTGTAAATTGTTGATGGAACAATATAATTTTGAACTAATAATAATAATAATAATAAAGAATAATTCAAAAGGAAAGAAATCATCTTTTAGTGTTGAAATTTTTAAACTACAAGTAAAATTTAAGTATACAAAGAACTTGCTGTACAATACATATATATTGTAAAATATATAAAGATTTAGTATCTTAAATATATCAACATTAAATTTCCATTTCAAGAAGAAAGAATTTGTACTTGTTTCCTAATTTGAGGACGAATACCAGAATGCCCATCTCTTGCTGTCCAAGGGAAATAGTTATCTGGAACATCCTTCAAACCATATGATTCAGCCCTAGTTTGTCGATATTCATTCACTGCTTCCAACAAACCCTATTTAATGAGGAGGATACCATTATAAACAATATAATTTTAAATAAATAACTCTTACACTTAATAAAAGGCTGCTTTATTAAAATTAAAATATTTTTTTATCTAATTAAAATATTTTAAATATGCAGTGGGATTATTAATATGTCATAAAAATTAAAAAGGAACTACTATTTGAAGACAGTATATTTTAAATTCTTTATTCAAAAATTCACTCTTTTTAATTATTTACAAAAAACAATATAGAAATGTCAATAACAAAATTTCAAGAAATTTTTTTTCGAAAATTTGATATAAAATGCTAATTTGTTAGTTAAATATAATGAAAAGATATTAATAAAAAATGAAAAGATGACAAAATTGCATTTAATAATCATAATAAAAGAATATTGTATTGAACTATACATAAATAAAGATTTGAATGAGTATTTTTGCAATTTAGAAGTACAAGTTGAATTTTTTTGATAACAAATAAATTTTTTTTACTATTCGAAATTAAACTGTTTGAATTGGAAGTATCAAGGAAGGAAAAGAAAAAAAGCGAAACTCATAGATTAAATATTAACAATATATAAAATGAACTCACCACAAACATTTTATTTATTGCCATGATCGCATCAAGAACTTTATCTATACTTTCATCAGTATTCAGTTCATCTTTTTCCCATTCAATTAGGGATGGAAATATAGTATAAAAAGCTGAAACCTAGAAGAAAAATTATAAATAATTTTAATGAAAATTATTAATAAATTAAGTTGTATAAAAATGACATATTTTAAAATTTTTTTACCTCACGAAAGAAAATATCTTGAGGAGTCAAATGATTTTTAACCTCAATTCCTCGTCTATCCAAAGTGTCTCGTACTGCAGCTTCAATAACCTCATTGTGCCTGCATAATTAAAATAAATAGTAAAATTAATAAAAAAAAATATTAAAATGTATCCTTAATGCAAAGTAAGAATTTAATTATGCACCTATGTTAAATTACAATAGCATCTATAAAAACGATATTAAATGAAAAATAGAGAATAATGATTGCCTTATTCTTTTAGACTGACCAATCATGAATAATATAGAACAGGGATGCACAGTACATGATTTGCAGCCTACATCAAGAATTCTGTTGATTTGCTAGCAACCTTTCTCTCTCTGCATTATAAGATTAAAAAAAAAAAATGGAAGTTTTAAAATATATATTAAGATTTAATGTCAATTTTAAGACTTATCAACCTATAAGGGAAATTTTTTTTAAATTTTTCTTAAAATGCATCTAAAATTAAGCATCTTGAATGCATTGATACACAAAACAATGAGGATCTAGAGGACAAATTCACTGAATTTCTATTGTTGTATTAATTCAAACAATGCAATACCATTTGAACAATTATAAATTATTGCTAGATAAAGTGTTAAAATGCTCAAGACTCTTTTAATCAATATATAGCAATTAATATATAGCAATCAATATATATATATTTTCTGCAATTTTTCAATATTAATAAAACAAAATTGTAACAACTTGGCAATAAGAATTTAAAATAATTTGTATACTTTTTTTTTATGACAAAAAACCTATAACAAATACCACAAATTGTTTTTAAAAAAATAAATACTATGTCCCATATCCAATAAAATTGCTAATTTTTTTTTTACTATTCCTCTTTATAACAATAAATGGTAAATACAGAATAATTGAAAGTTGTACAACACAAACTTATACAAATTGTAAAAATGCCAAAATACACATTAAATGTTGAATTGATTAAAATATCAATAAATAAATAACACTACTATATTGTAACACATAATATCTTGTTTAGCTATTTATTTAGTGTAAAATCAAGAGTTTTTCCTGATCAGAATAAGTTTTTATATTCAACATTATTTTGTAACATATCTTTATGCAAAAGTTGTTCAAATATTTCAAGTGTACTTTACAAATGTTTATGAAACAGACCAGACACAGATTTTTATTTGATAACCCAATTTCTAAAATTAGAAATTAAGTACCTGTCTCTTGACAAAATCAGAAATAAGATGTTGGAAACTGGAATCAAAATCAAGTAATGTGAATGCACAGAAAGCAGCAGGGAAAGTTACATTTTCATATCATTTCTGTGCAGTTTAAGTACTGAAAGTGCCTAATTGGTTCAACTGGCTACATTACTGACTGTGATTCAGCTTATATATTTACATCAATAGAATAGAAAAACTTTTTTTTTCTAATGCAGCTCACAATACAGAGATGGTTATCTTTATGCCATAAGCAAAGGCTGCACCGCTGTTACTCATTTAGCACTATCCAGGGAACACATGTAGCTTGAAGGTATGCTATGGATGCAAATACAACACTCTACGATCATATTAAACCAGGACCTATGGTTTAAAGTGTATTCGAATCACTACAAACATCCATGGCCCTCCTGGACTTGAACCCGAAATCTGTGGTACAGAGCGCCAGTCACTCGGCCATCAGGCCTCAAATAGAAAAACTTGATTTGTTTTTTATGGATGAAGCCTGATTATATTTTAGCAGATAAGTTAACAAATAAACACAAATATGGAGTACAGAAAATATGCATATATTAAAAAATATGAAAACATTTGTAAAAATCAGCTTACTCAGTAAGAAACAAACGTAAAGTTTTTGCTGCAACAAGTTTCTCTGCGTGCTCACAAAGTAAGACATTGGTAGGAATTCTGAAGTCAGTAAGTTTTGATGTGGTCAGCTGAAACAACAAAGAAAATATTATGAATATTTAAAAAATAACTAGAATAATGAATAATTGTGAGATACAAGTTCATCATCAACTTTTTTTCAACAATTATTCAATAATTTAATTTTTTTAAATTTTATGCATATAATCAAATTTTTCATTTTAAATGAACTGGCAATTAGCATACTGTTTATGGAGTTCCATGAAGATATAAAGTGTCTTAACCTTTTAATTAATGTGGCTATATAATTAATGAAAGTTGACTTAAAAATAATATTTATTTAAGAAGTTTTTAATAAAATAAGTTTTAAAAAATTCAATACAATAAAGACCAGTTGCAGATACTAACAAAAATACAAATATTTTGTAGGGGGTTAAGGTAGATAGGTTAATTAAAGAGAAAAATGGGTCTTATGATAGATTTATACAGCAAAGGCTTGTTTGATTGCTAGTCTGCCCTAGCAAAATAAATTAGCTGTTGAGTTTAATATTCACAACAGTTGTCTGTGCACTAATGTTTTTGATGTGGGAATTAAGAGATAATTTTGTGTCTAGTATTAAATCCAGGTATTTATATTCAGTGCCCCAGGGAATGAATTGGCTGAAAAAAGATCATTCTTTTACTCCTGAGGGGAGAAAGAACATTCACAAATGCATTGTAGATATTCAGCTTTGGATTCATCAACATTAATTTTCCAGGTGGTGAGCCATTTTTCTGAATTAAAGACAGTCTTATCAAAGGCTTTAGCCACGTCCAAAAATTATATTTCCATTAGATTTTCGATCATTGTTAATAAAATAATTTCAATGAAAGAAAAACTTCACACAAAAATGAGTTTAAAAAATACATACTTCATTAAAAAAGTGTTTATCACACCAGTATTGTTATTTTACTGTTAGTCACCAGAAATTTTTGATTTTGTTACTAAACTTAAAAAAATAAGTCTCAAACAAAAATGAAAATGTAGAAAATATTGTAATGATTTATTCTTTATATAAAAAGCTATTTTGTTAATGGTAATTAGACTGCTCACCTTCTCAAGCAAGTTGAAAGTCTTAAGAAAAAGTAGGAGACACTCATGCACTTTGAGTTTATCTTCTAACTGATATGAAATGAGGAGAGATGAAGAGACAGAGCCTGTAGAAAATAATTGTTTAATACATTTTCCTAAAATGTTAAAATGGAAATTTAAAAACGCAGATTATTGGGGGAGAATACCAATAAAAATTCATTAATTCCCACTGAAAAAAATATCAATTATTGAAATCAGAAACTCTTTATTATTAATGATGCTTAAATTTATATATATATAGAAATGATTAGACCTAAAGATGGAATAGGAAAATTATATAAACAAATTCATAAAAAAAAATGATTAACTATCTAGCCCTTAAAATTGTAATTTACAACTAAAATAATTGGGAAGTGTAATTCAAAAAGAACACTAGTTGAGAAACATTTTCAAATAAATAAATTAAAATGAAAGTTTCCGTTAACATACCAATCTTATCTTGAACAATATGAATACAAAGAGATTTCTCTTTGTATTCTCTTTGTAAATATAAAAACATTAATATACTTGGATTGTGATTGTGCGATACAAATTTAACAATTTGTAACACACAATAATATATATATTTTTATTTTAATGTTCAGAACTAAATCAAGAAATAAGGATTTTTATGTAACAATATTTAATTTGTATTTATGATAGTAATTAAATATTTCAAAACATACTATAAAAATTTATAAATAGAAAATAATTATACCACAAACATAAAATTTATCACATTTTCAGCTATAATTTATTGAAAAAGAATATGAAATATCTTAATTTTTTTAAGTATTTGTTGTAATAAAATGCCTTTTTCTACTACATAGAAATGGAATATATTTAATTAAAAGAAAATCAAGCATAAATTTTAATGGTAAATATTATTTCACTTTCCAATAATAAACATATTAATTAGTCGGGGGAAAAAGTAAATAAAATCTGCTTCAATTTTATTTTAGAATATTATTTGCTTCACATTTTATATGTAAAAATTTTTTTTTTTACAAATATGATTAAATAAAACAAAATTGAAACTTATTTTGAAGGTTTTCTAATTTATTCTACAAATAAATAAAATAAATTAAAAAATGCATTTCCACACAATGACAAATAAATAATACAACAATGATAACAAATTTTACATAATCTTTTTAGACTTTTTATATGAATAGAATCCTATTTAAATTTTAATTTAAGTTGTACTATTATTAGCATTATATGCAAAAAGAATAATCTGCAATGAGAAGTTAGTTGCATTTTAAAATAAGCATAAAATACATTTATTTAGACTAAATTAATTTTGGCATACCAGATGGAACAGATTCACACCATCTAGGATCAGACACTGGATAATCGTCAATTATTCGAAGACTGAGGTTAATGACAGCTTCATCCAAATCTTCTCCACCGGGAGATTTAGCTTCAACTAAAATCTCGTCTATTAATTTTTCACACTTTTCCTGAAAAAAAAAATGTTGATTGAACTCTATTTAATCAATATAATAATCTACACTTTTCTATTTTAGTCAAACAATCAATTTCAAAGTTATATATAAAAAGTTACTTAATTTAAAATACTTTATTTGAATTTCTAAAAAATATATATATCTATTTTATATTTAGTATTTAAGGAAACAAATGTTAAGAGCGAACATTTAAAACAGTCTGCACATACAAAAAAAATAGCATTATTATAGAGTTCAAAACTCAATCACTTACTAATTCATGAGAGCAATATGAACACATGGCAATTCGTAACTTAGCAGAAAGGCTGTCAGGAAGTTCACCAGGCTGTAATTTAAACATTTTATTTTAATATTTATGAAAATCTAGAAATCAAAATCAAATAAAAATCTTAAAAATACCTAATCAATAACTGATTTTGAAATAAGTTTTAATTTTTTTACAATACAAATAATATTTCAAGAAAGAAATTAAAAATTTTGAAGTAATGATAACAAATAGCAATTGAAGAACAAATAAAACTAAATATAATAATTTAGAACATTTCGTAGAATGATGCAATTTTAAAAATATATGGCAAATTTTTTTGACAAAAATTAAATATTGCAACAAATTTTTTATATATATTTACTTCTGAATATATTTGGTTGAAAAATAATGTTCAAAAATTAAATAAAAAGTTATCATGCAATTAAACAATCAAGTTCTTAAGATCACTTAATATTAAAATATCAATAACCTATTAAATAATCAATATTTTTAAATCGTTTTCAATAATCTATACTTAAAAAAAATAACAAAAATCAAGTATAATATAAGTAACATATTGTGATAACATGTAATATGTTAAATAAAAATTTCTCCAGAAACATTTATGAAATTCTACAAAATATTTTAACATTTACTTTATTTTATAAATTATAAACATTTTAACAATAAAAAGAATCAAAGTAACATTTGATATTTATATTGCAATATTATTCTTATTTAGTAATTCATTAGACAAGGCATTAATATTTATAGAATTGAAATAGACTTGATTTCTTGAAATAATTTACACATTTATTAAAAATTTTACAAAATAAATTACAATTTTTTATTCTGAAAACTTAAGTTATATAAACAACTAGAATAAAAGTAATTTCAATAAGTAGAATTAGCTAAAAGGAGTACTGTAATTTCAAATAAGACAAAAATAATTAATAAGACTAGAATTTCTTACATCTGGTTTTCTAACAGACACATCATTCATAGACGCAAGAAGTCTGAAACAATTAAAAATAAAACCTTTTAATAAATATGAAATGAAATATTAATGCATGTATACATTTTTAATAAATTGTAGAAAGTTAATCTAATTTATAAATACATTCAGAATATGTTGTGTGTAGATAAAAATGTTTATTTATAACTGTGTGTATGTGTTCACACACACACAATTATAAATAAACATTTTTATCAGAAATATTAGTATCTACACAATATTTGTATAAAGATGCAAAAATCTCTTATAGTGTAGCATATTATAAAATATTTACATTTTCAAACAAAGTTATAGCCCAGCAGTTAATCAAAACATGTTAAAATTTGAAAACATTTGCTACTTCTTGGGAAAGAAGGAAAATCAGTATTCAATGTTTGATTAACCACTTTTATGGGCAAAATAACTGTCAGCCATAATCATGACCATGTATAAAATCATTCAACAGTTATACAGTAGAACTTCTGTAAGTCGAACTTCAAGGAAGACGCCAAATAATTCAAGTTATAGAGTTTTCGACTCAAATAAAATTCTTCATAAATAACTAAAATGCATTTTTTGTTATTTATAGCTCTTATTTTTCTAGAATAAATTAAATATATGAAGTTTACCATAACTGTTATGTTTTGATATATTTTTGCATTTGTGATGGATTATTTTATTACTTCATCATTAAAGATTCTTTTAAGTTATCCCCATTTTGAAATTGTGAAAAAATTCCTTTTTAAGGGAATTTTCTGAACTTTGATAAAAATTCAGATTTATATACAATTATAGAATTTGGAAAAAGGGGTCAAAATTTGAGAGTGTCTGGAATAAATTGAGACATTTGGTAGGTATGACAAGGAAGAATTATCAAATAAAAATTAGATGAGCAGTTCAATAAGAGCAAAAAAAAAAAAAAAAAAAAAAAAAAAAAAAAATAATTTACAGGATAAGCCATCAATTTAAATCTGGATGAGCATTTAAAGTCATTAAGACAAGATAATCTTCTGCTGTTAATGAAACTATAATATAATAATTTGATTATCAAACTAAATTATGCATTTAATTTAAATGCCAATAGATAATGTTCAATGACACTTTTATTAAATATAAACAGAGTAACTTAGAATGCTTAGTACTAAATTATCTTAAATGATGCATGTTGCATCAAATATGTGAATAATCATCTGCTCCATAGTTATCCCTTTTGAATGGAATGTAGGGATAGTCCTTGTTAAAAATTTTATTCTATAGAATTAATTTACGTACGTGAATTCCTTTCTTATTGTGTTTAAAATAAAATACAAAATAATTTTTATTACATAGTTAGTTTTAATGTGCAATTTTAAAAACTTTCTATGAAATATAAATCATTTAAAAAAATGTATAAATAAAAACAATTCAAAATAATTTATGAACAAATCTTTTTATTTGGATAAAAAATATAGAACATTTTCGCAGTAAAAATAATAATTCACTTACTTTGAATCTGCAAATGATTTCTGATTAGGAGAAAAAGAAATAATCCCATAATCTCGAGTGAAAAATAAAGGCACTCCTTCACAGGAACCTATTGAGAAAATGAAATATTTTAAAAAGAAGGAAATGAAATTTTTTTTTACACACAAGAAATTTTGAAACAAATATTTTTGCACTGTTCATAGATGATTTTTTTGTCTTTCCTTTGAAAAAACTATATAGCTCACAGAATTCACATTTTGATAATTATGAATATCAAAGCAGTAGTTATTTAATACACATCACAATTTTTACATACTCCTTCAAAATGAAAAAAAAAAAAAAAAAAAAAAAAAAAAAAAAAAAAAAAAAATGAAGAAAATATGAATTTATATTTTCTATGATGTAACAAATGACAAATAGCTAAAATTTAAATAGGCTATTTTATTAAAAAGTAATTTAAAATGGGATATCTTTTTGTAAACACATACATTTGGAATATTTATCTTACTGACAGAAATTGAACAAGCCATTAATTTATTAATAAAACAATATCACAAACAAAATATAAATTATTTTTCAGATAAATAAAAAAGCAACAGAAAAAAATAATTTAGAATTACATTTTAAAGGTTCATATGAAATTAAGGATAAAAATTATTTACAATTATGAATTGAAAATTAACACTGAAGGGAAAAAAAAAAAATGATAATTTTTTTTTTTTTTTTTAAAGTTTCTAACTCAAGAAACCAGAAAGTCATTAATATCTAATACAAATTATATTTTGTATATAATATAAACATTATTTTTGAAAGCTATTAATGTTGGGAGATCTAATATTTTTCATAATCTACTTTCATTTATGAAATGAATCATTTTTATGATTCTTTTTATTCTTATAAGAATAAAAATAATTTTAAAATTGATATATTTGTAAATTAAAAAATTTATAAAAAATATATATACATGTATACATTTATTATAAGGAAAAAAAAAATCACAAGATGCCTTGAAAGAAATTTAAAAAAAAAAAAAAAAAACTTTTTAAAAAGTATGAATTTAAATAAACATTGAAGGCCCGTCAAATACCATTAATTATCACACAGGAAGTTCTTACTAAAATAAATAAAAAAAAAAGATAAATTTTACCTGATCCTAAAACAATATTTCCTGTAGTTGAAAAATCCAAATCACTATGTTCAATTTGCGATGATCCAACTGAAAAATATTTTAACATAAATAACTATCTCTATAATTTTTTGTTTCAATTAAAATTCCTTATAGACTGCATGTGACTGATATTTTCAAAATTCTTTACTGAAGAATTTTTAATTATTCTTCTAATTTATTGAAATGTTACATTAACATATTATTTTGAAATACTGGATACTGTGCAATTTACTTATTAATCTTTCTTTAGAAACATTAATTAACGAATAACATAACTAAATTCGCAACTACATTTAAATTACCCTTTTTAATTAGTAAAAACTTTTTTAATTTAGGCTTTATATGAGAAATGTAAATATGTTTGAATTTTCATCTAGTTTTCCAGTATTACAAATGAATTTATATGTGTCTTGAGGATATCATTGAAAATATTTTTTATTCACATTTCTATTAAAAGAGAGACAATCTGTACTTTTTCATTTTAATTATAAATTTTAACTATATTTCATTAATCAACTTACTGGGAATACAAAGGATTTTTTCAGGTTTGTAAATATAAGCTGATGAACTTTCAATGGAAGGCAAGATAAATTTATAATGTAGGATCTTATCTTCTGTTTCTTCCTAAGAAAAAATACAATTTTAAAATAAATTGCAGAATATGAATTACAGACAATATACTTTTTTTATTATTATAGTATATATAATAGTAATAAAAGGCTCATAATAAATGAATTATTTTTAAAAGTATTGAAATTCTTTATATTTACTTAAATAAATATTTTAGGCTACTGAAATTCGCAAATTAACATGTTCAATACATATGAAGATTTATTATAAAGTTTTTTTTTTTTTTTTAAATGACAAAATAATATTAAAATTACACTTGAGTTTTCTAAAAATTAAACATCATGATTTTAAAAATGGTTTTATTTGTATCATGATAGCAAAAAAAAATTAGAAATAAAAATCACCTCTATTAAAGAATAAATACACGGAACTTGAATATGTGCTTTAAAATTATAATGTTTAATTACAGTTGCACCAATTTTCTTTTTGTATTAAAATATCTAAAGTTATTCTGATGATTTATAGCTATTTTAAAATTTTTGGGGATGAATTAAGCAAAGAAATATATGAATGAGTAAAAATAATTAATTTTACAATAAAAAAACTAGGGAAAATGACAAACCTGATAAGTTTCAGTATATTTTGACAAATAGAAAGATGAAAAACTTTGAGCTTGTTCAACAGAGGAAGTATTCAGAAAACCTACATGAATATATATAACAAATGTAATTACATCTCAACTTAAATAATTAGAAAAAAAGTCCTTATAAAATAAATACAGCATCAACATTGCAAATCTAAAAGAATATCATACTATATGTATCAATGAATCAAAGAAAAGATTTCAATTAATAATAATGATTTTATTTCAAATATAGTTTCAATAAAGTACTTCTAAATCAAGTTCTAATTAAGAAGTAAAATTCAATTATTTGCAATTTTAATATAGTTATAAATTACAAAAACTTAATTCCAGAAAAAAATAAGTATTTGAAAAATTTTAACTAAAGAATTTGAATTTTTACCAAAAGCATAATGCACATTTCCTCCAGAACTTACTGGCACAGCACCAGCAGTTAAAATCATAACTCCAGACCTGAAAATACACATAAATAAAAATAAATAATAATACTAATAAAAAATAAAATACTGCAGCAATTCGGTAAATATATTGAAAAATATATGAATTTATATAAAATGGTTATATTTCCTTTTGAACTTTATGAAAAATATTTCATAAGCAAATACTGTAAACAAAAAGAGAATTCAGAGAAAACTGAAATATACTGTTTAACAACTAAGATAAATAGAATTAATTTAGATTATTACTGACAAATGTGTAATATATAAATTAAATTTTTAGAATTTAAAATATTACTTCAAGCAGAATTAATAGTATAGCAGCATAATAAACAGCATATAGTCAAATCAAATAACTTTTACAATAACCTGACAGCCATTTTTAAAAAATGAAACAAATTTAATAAATGAAATGAATGAATGAATAAATGTAAATGAAATAATTGTTTAAAAAATATGAGCAATTTCAAAAATAAAAATAAAACAATTTCTTATAAAAGATTGTATAAAAACTTTTAAAGATACATTAAATTTCTTGATAAAATAACAGTTTTGCTAGGTATGTTTGTATACAATGCATGGAAATGAAATATTTGATATTTTGAAATAAATATCAACTATAATATGATATACAAAACCTTAGTTCCCTAGTAACTATGAATTCTGAAGTTAAACTTATATTTTAATGAAAAAGTGAAATATATGTACATGAAAATTACTCATCTTTAATTCAATTATTTTGCTAATATTTGTAATAACATATCAATAACTAAATTAAGTTAAGTTACATGAAAAATATAGTGTTTAAAGGCAAAATTTTCTCCATTAATTAAAAAGAAACAAACAAATAAAAGCATTTTTAGAAAGTTAGATACATTTCATAAAAAATAATTATCTCAAAGGAACATAATGTGCAGAAATATATATTTGTTTGTATTAACAAATAATCATATATTCAAAACCTACTTGTAAAGTTGCATATCTAAACACCATGTTTTTAAACAGGATGCAATACTGGAATCATTGCTCTAAAATTAAATCAAATATAACAGAAATTATAATGATCAGGATAAATATATGAGATTAAAATAAACTAATATCTCTCTCTCTAAAAATTTTTTGAAATTAGTTTGCATGTACGTGATTAATATAATATAATATATATATATATATATATAACTTAATAAAGAATAAACTTAATAAAAAGAAAAAAATATCTTTCAAATTTAACAGCTAAGATATACATAATGTTAATTTTACAAAATTTATCAATAGCTTTTAAACTGCAATAAATAAATATGGATAAAAATGTGAAAAATCAATGTAACTATAAAAAAAAAAATTTGAATTTGATGTATCATTAGTTAGTAATTCATTGTTACAAAGCACATATGGTGTTTATAGATATGTGATAATAAATTGATTACTACTCCAAATCTGTAATATAAATAATAATTCAGTATTATTTTATTATATTGAGAAACAAACACTATACTTAGAATATAATATAATAAGTAACTTTCTACAGGTCAACTCTTTTACCACAAACATGAAATACACTGAGGAGTTACTAAAATAATAAAGAGGCTTTTGAAGAATGCAGCTATTGAAATTCCAACTTGATTATGCAGCAATATAATAAAAGAATGAGTCATACTTAAAATATAACTGAACTTTATACAACAATATAATTATTAATAAATATTTAAATATAACCTGAATTTTTATATAAAAAAATGTATAATAAATTTTTATTTTATTCCTTAATCAATATTAAGTGATATAATCACTATTTTTACAATTTTTCAGTTATTAAATTTTACATACTTTTTAGAGTATGTGTAATTGTTTCATTAAATTTGTTTCATAATATACGAAGTGTTATTTGTTGTTGAATGCTCCGCAAAGTTTTTAATTTTAATACATTTGTCTTTTCTTTATTATTTAACAAGTTGATTATTAATAGCAATAAATAACCAATTTCTTAGTATGCACTTTGAAAAGAGAATCTTTTTCCTTTTTAAGAAGGTTTCATAAATTCCTTAATTTAAGTTATGATTGTTCAACTTCTTCAAAATAAAAGCAAAGTTTAGGGGTACTTCTTGAATCTGACGTTAAGGAAACTTTTCTAATAGTTTTAAGAGCAATACAAATTTAAGAATAAATAAAATGCTTACAAATAATTCATCAGCATAACTTTGCTTCAATTCTCGATCAAGGTCTACTTCAAAGAAGCTGGAAAATTAATAAATTAAAATACTTCAATAAAAGATAATTTTTGTATATACATATTAAACTTTGATCCTAGTTTCTATAGTTCTTCACAAGGATAACAAAATATCTTTATATCCAAGATAATTTCCTTTTTTACTATCTATCAAGATTGCCGAACACTTTACTGTTGCCATTACAAGATTGGTAAGATTAATAACATTAAAAATTAGACAATTTTTTGATTATAAAAACAATAATTTACATCAAATTTTATATTATACATGTATATACCTATTAAAATATGAAATATACCATAAAAGTAATTTTCCATTATTTAAAAAAAATAACAAAATAGCATTTTAATCAAAATTAATTGTAAAAAAAATCCATTTTATAACACATTGAATGCATTTAACAAATAATACATGAAATACATTTTTAATTTCTAAATTTATGAATAATTTTAGCTCTTTAAACATTACATAATTAATAACAATGCTTTATAACAAATATTGTAAAAATAAGCATATTTTATTATGTCTGATAACTCATTATGGCTCACATAAATAAAATAATTGTAAAAATATTACTACAGATTTAAAAATAGCATCATCAAATCTCAATAATATTTTAAGAAAAGATCTATACCAACCTGATCATAATTTTCTTTTTGATCTTTTTTTGCTACCAACCATTTCTGTACACAGCTGTTGCTCAACACATAAAGGTAAAAATCACCATCATCAGTTTCATCAGAAAGTACTCTATTTAATTGCTTCTATAAACGGAGAAATGTTTTTTAAAAAACTGACCAGATATTTAAAAAATAAAAATATTAATTTTCTATTATTAAGTTGTAATATGGTTACATTAAAAAATGAATTACTTTGCTGAATTTCCAAAGAAAATTTAAGTACAAAATTTGGATGATATGGATTATAAATAAAATTTACATAACATAACTTTTGCTTCTCATTAAAGTTTATTAACAAAGTAAAGTTCTATTTCTTTAAAATTTATTTATAATATGATAAATAAATATCAGAACTTCGTTACTATAAATGAATCAAATAAATTTTAATTTTAAAAATTTATATTCACATGCCTTGTTTTTAATAAACAACATGAAATATCATAAAATTATAGATATTTATTTAAAAAATAATATAATCAAAATAAAAAAATGAGATTCTAAAGATATTATTTAAAACTTAGGAGTTTTATGAGTAAAAAAATGAAAAGTAATATGAATAAATAATAATATATTATAAGTTTACACAAGAAAAAGCGCAATCTTACTGTTTCAGCAGTCTGAGTTGGAATAACACCAAATATAAAAGATGATACTTTACGGCCTATTCCAGCTAATACTCCTTGTGGCAAGGTAAGAGTACGACAAATAACATTAGGCTGAAAATAGATATCTATCAATATTTATAAATAAAATAATATTATAATTAAAAAAAATATTAGAAATTATAGTTCAAAATTTACCTGGCCATCACCTATTGTTGGAGTGATAATAATCAATGAACTGCTTGTTGTTGCTAATATGCATCCTAAAGGCTAAATAAATCAAAATTTATTTTTATACGATGCAAAATATTACAAATTTTTCAAATTAAACAAAAAGGTTTTAGAGTAACTTTGCAATAGTTAGTGACAAATACATGAAGCATTTTTAATAATTTAAATTTAAGCCAAACAAAGGAATACAGACAATGAAAAATTTGGTTTTATTAATAAAAAAATTTATATAATGAATATTTTTAAAAATTAATGATTTAGAGAATAATATACATGTTTAAAAGGAAAAGAGTAAATTATTCTAGTTTCTTTATTACTCTCCTTTTAAAAACAGTTTAGAGAAAACTTTCAAATTAACTTTTTTTTATCATTGCTAAAAACTTCCACAAAATGAGATATATTATTATAGCATAATGTTGGTAATATGTGTTAGGATTAATGTTTAGCATATCAATATTTTTTTAAAAAAATTATGAAAATTTTACTTAAAAATATTTTTGTTAAAAATTCTGTTAATTATGTGCAATACAATTTTGTAACATATCCAATACAAAAATATTTTGACCTATAACTTACATATATTGAACTAAGTGAACAACACTCTTGTCCCTGTAAATGAGGCTGTGCATCTACAGACGAACCTTCATGATTAATATTGGGCCAATAGCGAACATGACCTTCAGGAGACACGGCCAAAGCAGATGGTAACCGGGAATCTTCAGTCTGAAACAAGTGCACTAATTCTGCTTTGTGAGCAAGATCACTTGGAGGAAGAGTTAATTCTTTACAGTGAACCTAAAACAAATTTTATTAGATGTAGTGAGAAAATTTAAAATTGTGAAAAAATTAATTGACGAAGAAGTCTTCAATGTTGAATAATGGTGGGTATATACAAATTCAATGAAATATATTTTAAGGTTCTTGGCCAATACTGATAAAAGTAAGAAAAAATGTGTTGGTTATTAACATATTTGGTATTGGCATAATGGACTTATTGATGGTTATTTAGTGAAATATCAGTAAATTAAGGAATTGCAAACTGTTTTCAATGGGCATGCACTAAATAAAACAAATATAATTAACTTCTAAACTGGTTATAATCACAAAAATTGTAAAAATAATTAGAGAAAAATTTTGGATAACAATGAAGAAAATAAATTTTTTTATCTGCAATTAAAATATATATCAATGATGGTAAAAATTACATGATAGTAAAAAAAATCTTCCCAGCAAAGAGGATTCTAATTTTTGGTTCGGCACTACTAATGAATATGATGATAAAATTTATTAAACAAGTATCATGCATTTTAAATTAATAAATTTCTTTTATAATAATTTTTTTACAATAAAGTATGATTTCACATATTTAATTCTTTGATAAAAATAAGTAAAATATGCAATGCAATATAATTAAATAATTTTACATTAAAAGTTTAAATAATGACAAATTTCCATAAAAAAATAATTTTTAAAAATTTCTACCAATTAAATATATAATATACAAATAAAATTGCTTAAAAAATTAGACTATTTAAATTAAATAGCAAGTTTCACAACCAGAGAAACAATGCAGGTAATATAAATTTTACATCATTAGTGATATTTTTTAACAGAAAAATCTGTCTATATCTACAAGATCAATAAAATGCAAAAAAATATTTGATTTACTGACAAAGATTGAATGAATTTTTACCAACTTAATCCTAAATATTTTCAAATTACATGAAAGATTTTTCTAACATTTTAATTTCTTTAAATTGAATTAAGTTTTAAACAAAAGAGAAATTTCCTTGTTTAAAACTTAGTTTATCATATGCAAGTTTATACATTATACTCATTAAAAGTAACTAATAATTATTAAAGTAATCAAAACAAATAAAATGTTTAAATGAATCAAAATATAAGTGATTTCAAGAAGATCTTACAACACTTCTTTCTCCATCTTGTTTGTATTTCCATATCAACAGTTGACGACCACATACTAAACTAGCATATCCAAAAGGTTCTAGTTTAACAGAAATGTCAGTGATTCCTATAACAAAAAATTTATAAATTTCATAATGCATGAAATGCTCATACATTTTTAGAATAAATACCTTCATACAGGAAAAGCAGTCAGAATGCAATTTAATTCACCCCCATTCTGAGTAAAATATCTTTGGAATTTTTCCTTAAGGAACTTTTTTTCCCTCTGTTTATATACATGAAACATCCCCCCCCTAATTCTTACATTGAATTTAATTGTTAAGGAGAATTATGGGTTTAATAGCTTAAAGATACCTTTTGAAGGTTTTTTAGTAGGTAGAAGGATCCATTAGAAGTGTATTTAGTTCAATAAAGTTTTAATCAAAATAAAAGTTCATCAATAAGGATGTCACACTCAATCTGAAAAGAGCTAAATTTTCTTTAAAGTATAACAGTTAGTAAGCATTCACAATTAAACACTAATTTTAGATAAATTATTTTTAAGAATTTAAAAAAATAAATCTTTCAGCATAAATTGTTACAATTGTTAAAGTTATTTTGAAATTTATTGGAAATGTCAGTTGTTAATTTGGAATAAATAGAGATTCATTTATCTTCCGTTTGTAACTACACTTATCATTTACAAAAGTTTATATAGCAAATGGATAAAAAAATTATTTATTTATCAAGTAGAAATATTATTAAGTAAGATTTTATGATCCATTTAAATATCTTATGGGCCATATCATTCATTATTAAAAATAAATATTGTCTTTTTCCCAAATACATTATTTAATATTGCATCAAGAATATTATATAAACTTATTATTTGTCACAGTTATTCTTCTTAATTAGAAATAATAAAGTTGATCAATCAACATTAGAAATAAAAGACATATCATTAAATTCATGACGACTAAACATTAATTGAATGATGTGAGAAGTAGATTACTACTTGGTGATGCAAATCAATTATTGCTTATCTCTTCTGATCAAATTAAGAACAATCTTCCATGATTATCAATGGATTAACTAGTTTGCTATTGAAAAGTTTTGAAGCTAATTTAAAACAGAATTCAAATAATTTCAAAGTAGTTACTTTTATACATTATTTACAGTTCTCTTTAAGGATCACTATAATGACCCCAATAAAATAAAAATGATTTGGCATTTGTAATAAGTTACAATTTGTTGCACTCATTCTTGAATTTTGGCATAAAAATAAATCATACAATTTACTATGCAGAATTTCACATTATATAATAAATATTTTCTAATTTTTTTCCTATCCTTAATATAAAAATAGACTAAAAACACAGTTTTCTAATGTTAAACAAAAATTTTATACACACACACACACATATATATATATATATATATATATATATATATATATATATATATTATATATATACACACACATAAACTGAAAATTTTTCATAGGGCACGTTTTTGCAATAATTATAATTTCTGAACCTCTGCAGTAACACAATTCTGACAGCCAGTGGTAAAAAGAAAATGATCTTATATAATTCACAATGGCATATAGTCTGCAGATGATTTGTAATTTTTATTTTCAATTGTTTGTAAATTTATATACAAGAAATTTTGTATGTAGAATAAACTAGCATAACATTTTTTTTTTATACTTAAAAAAAAAATGACACACATTATTGATGATGAAAGTTGTATATGAACAAATATATTTATAAAATAATTATGAAAACAAATTATTTATTGAACGTAATTCATAGAAATACAAGAAACTACAAATAAAATAAACAAAAAAGCTCCATATCAGAATACAAGGTTTAATTTCATTAAAAAGAAAACTATTGAAAAACTTTTTTAATTATTTGATTCTAAACTGCACAGATAAAAAACTGCCAATTAAAAATCTTTTTTATTAGTTAAAGGAGTGAAAATCTGTATTAGTATTGTGTTAAATCAATGGGTGCAAAAATTTTATCTATTAATTTTGGAAGTGTAACATTCTAAAGTGGCATATTATTTAATTTTACTTAAAAAAAAATGACCTAATTTGAACTAAAAAAATTCTTCTAATTTTCACATGTAAGCTGAAGACTATAAGCAGAAAACAATGGTGTTTAAATAAAATATCAATTAACTGTACAAATTGAAGTGTTATGAAAATTGATTTTTAATAAAAAGTAATTTTTTAATGAAAGCCTTTTAATTTCACAATTTGGAAACACTTTGATGATTTTTTTACTTTTCCCAAAAAATGAAAAATTAAATTACTATATTTTTTATCAATAAAAGTTTAAAGGTACCTTCCATTTCTTTATTTTATTTATTATAAAAACAAATAAAGTTAATTAATTAATTTCTTAATGATATTCCTAATTTATGAACTGATACATTTGTTTTTATTAAATAAATTAATATTGTTTCCCATATTAATATTAAAACTTACGCTCTGCAACAGTTATTGCTTCTGTCACCAAAACTGGCAAAGTTGATCCATAACATTCTATTGAAGGATTTAAGTCTTCACTAGTTAAGTTCATAAAACTTCTTCCAAATGATGAATTTCGAGATGAGCTGTAAATCAAGAATATACTAATAATATCATGTTTATTATATATATATAATAATTATGAAAAAAGTGTAGATACTCTTAGTAATATTTTTGGTAACATAAATTAATTTTATTTAAATTTTACTGAAATGAACAGATATAAACATACATTATTAGTTCAATAAAATACACATTATTTTTTATAAAATTTAAATTAGAACAAAATGTACTATATTTCCTTCTAAACAGTAATTGTATGTGCGCTATTTTTAAAAACAGAAATTTTCTTTAAGAAGCATATGAAAATAAAATAGCAATTACTGGGATTTAAAGATCTTCGTATTGAAGGAGAAAAGAATTGACTGGATGTAAGACGTTTCTGTCCTTTAGCAGCCGAAACCGGCGTTTTCTGATAACCAGAAGGAGAATACATAATTTGTGAAACTTGATTTTAAATAACAGTCTCTTATTAATCAATTAAATACGCTCTTATAGACAGATTTTTAGTTTATAAACAACCCGGTTTCTGAATTACCCTCCTGTTTAGATTCCAATCACAGTTACGAATACTTAATAAATGCTTACATTCAACTTTGATACATAAAGTTAATTTATATTAAAATAATAATTCGTTTAATCTAAATTTTGATGTAAGATATTAACTTTAATTTCGATATTTAGAAAATAATAAAAAAAAAAAAAAAAAGAAAAAAAGGACGGTTTGTGTCTTTTGAAGATCATGTAATATGAATCATACGATGCGGAGTAATGATTCGTATTATACATTTATATTACGATACGTATCACTTGTACGGATCATATCAATTCGACATATAATTTATTTATTTACGTTTGTACGTATGAAATTTTGTACGTATGTGGTTGAGTATTTAAATGTTATATTCAAACTATTTCTGTGATTCTCATTTTATTATTAATTTTATATTGTTTCAGAATTTATTGAACTTGTAAAAAATGCAGTTTGTTCCTGGTATGTCTAATTATGCATTTCGCATGACTCGCCTGAGTAATAGAATTTTTGGAGAAGTTGCAAGACCAACAAATGCTAAATCAATGAAAGTTGTTCGCCTTATGAAAAGGAGACCTGTAGATTTAGATCCTTATATCGTTAATTTTTATCCACCTCATGAAGAATACTCAAAATTAATGAGCGTTTTGAGAGAGCATGGTCTTTACAGGTATAATTAATGATCTTTATTTATTTATTTTTTTTTACATTTAGTATACTTCTTTATTTTTTACTTTGTGAATAAATCAATTCTTTTTTTTATGAATAAACAAATTTTCAATATGTTGTATCTTGATTTCTAACAAAAAATCATTAAACGATGTATTGATTTTTTTTTTTTTTTTTTTTTTTTTTTGCTATTTTTCTGATTGTTTCATTATTCAGTTAAAACATTTTGCTTTTTTGGAGAAAAAAAATTGAAATATTGTTTGATCAGAGTCAAATATTTTTCTCTTTAAGTACTCTGAAGACAGCAAAACATTTGATGGAGCAAAGACAGTTGCACATATGAACTTTGTAACATTTTCCCATTATAGATATAACAATTTATGACAAGTGACCAATAATTGTTGCATTATGATGACATAGTTGTTAAAGACAATTCTGTGAAAGTGATAAATTTTAGTTAGTTTTGATTCATCGCATTACTTGATTTAGCCAATTGTTGTTATCACTTGCTCATATTGTTTCATTCCTTAGATACAATATAAAATCATGGCACTTTAATGCCATCAAACTAAAATATATCTATATAACCATATTTTAATGGAGTTTAGTTTTAAAAATATTTTAAAGCTTTCTAACCTTTTCCGCTCTTATGTTATTGTAGACAATTTATTTTTGGATTACATGTTGTACCTTTCATAAAAGGGTAATTTTTCTCATGTTTCAAAAGTGAATTATATGCAAAAATACATTAATTGTATGAATATCTTGAAATTGGTGTTGTATCTGAACATCAAATTTACTCAATAAAAGGCCCTTAAATAATTATTCATGTTTGATTTTTTTATATATTTATAATTTCTGTTATGTTTTGTGTAGTAATGATTTCAATTAACAGATGCTTTTATTTTCCACTATCAATCTACACTAATTTTCTGAAATGTGTTGCATTCTTGATTCTCTGTACATGAGTTTTTCTTAAGAGATTGGATAATATATAGATAACACATTTCTTTTTAATATGGCAAAAATGCCTCTTTTAAATTAATGTACAATAATCTATACATTATCAGGGCCTGATGGCTGAGTGGTGTTTGTTACCACATGTTTCGGGTTCAAGTCCCAGCAGTTCCATGGATGTTTGTAATGGTTCAGAATCCACCTTAAATAGTAGGTCTCGGTCTAATAGGATTGCAGAGCATTGTGGCGATACTGTTACTTGTGTCCGTAGCATGTCTTCAAGCTATACGTTCCACATGGGTAGTGTTAAATAAGTAATAACGGTGCAGCCCTTGCTTATGGCATAAAGATTAACTGTCTCTCTATTGCCAGCTGCATTAGAACAACAACAGTCTATACATAATTAATTTCCCAAAATTAAGATAATTTTGGGAAATTAATTATACTTGAAAAAAAACTAAAGTTTCAAGTTTATTTTGAAAAATAAACTTGAAATGGCCATTTCCAAATGAAAATATTCTGTATAATTGAACAAAAATTACTTTTATTTAACTTTGATTACATTCACTTGTTTTCAGGAGGCGGGCGTAGGCTTGAATTAGTCAAATCAATATTTTATCAAACATTTTAAATATCATTTATACTTGTTAGTATTTAGTTTTCAATTCAGGTTTTTAAGCAATCAGTTTAATGTATAGTAAAAAATTCTAAGCATTGATGAAAATTAAAAGCATCATTCAGGAAAAATAAGTTATAATAAAATATCAGATATAATTAATACTTTTATTGTAGTATCCAGTCTGAGAATAAGTATTTTTATTTCTATAAATTGACTTGGCTGATATTTTTAGGAACTGTTATGTTCTAATAATTCTTCATTTTTTAATTTGTGTTTTGTAAAAATATTATAATTCTTTTCAGGGATGAGCATCTTGATTTTAAAGAAGAAATGGTACGAATGAGAATCTTAAGAGGCAAAGTTAAGCCTAAACCAGGCCAAGGGAAAAGAGCAAAGGCCAAAGAACTTGTTTAATGAATGTAAGAAATTATTTTTTCTTATCTTCTAAAAGTTTTATTTTTATTATTTCTTACTTATTTAAAAAATACATCTCATTTTTTGGGTTTTTTATTTTTTAAAATTCTGAAAAGCTAACTCTCTTAATACTTGCATTAACTGTAATAAAATAGAAATTTGATTTGCATAAGAAACAAAACTAAAACAAGTAAAAATTTTTAAAATTGCTAAATTTGAATTATTTATTCCCTTTAAATTATATCTATATTCTATCAAACAATATTGTATCAACTGAAGTTAATTTATTATGCTTTAAAAATAATTTGAATAATATAAAATAGATACAATTTAAATAAAATGTTTTTAAAAGTGTTATCAAAAATTACTATTTTTATTAGTAATGCAAAAATCATTTAAAAATGTGAATTAATTGAAATAATTTGAAGGATATTATATATATATTCTAATATAAAAGAAGATGTTTACTTCATTATTCTGAAAGAATGCTAGTGGATTATGAAAGTAAAAAAAAAATTATATAAATGTTGAAGTTACTTGTTTTACTTAGTATGTATAAAAATTATATAATTTAAAAGAAGATATAAAAATATGTTTTCCAAAACTGAAAAGTGAATATTTTACCAAATTTAATGCATTTTTTTATTATTTCATTAAAAGTGTTTATTATGCTTTTTACCGAGAATTATAATATAATATGCATTTGCTGATTTAATGTAATTTATAAATAATCTTTACTTTTGGTGTCATATTAAGTTTTGTATTTTTAATGCATTTCATTCTTTTCCAAAGTAATATCTCCGTTTTCTATTGCAGATATTCTGAAAATTTCAATTAGGATTTTTAAATACAATCATCTTTCCGCAGTCACATTCATACACAAATTTGTGTATTCAGTTACATTTGTATGCATATAATAAATGTTAAGTTATTCAAAAGTGTATGTGTTTGTCATTTACAACTAAAATGGGAAATTTTTAGCCTATTTCAACATTCTCTAGAATACATGGGTCTTACTATATTGTGCAAAATAAATGTTTTACTGGAGGGTTTTGGAAGGAAATGAATTAATTTTATTATACTATAAGAAAATCTAGAAAATGCCAGGCAATGTAAAAAAAAAGACCACTGTTTTTAAAATTGATGTTAAATGTTACAATTTGCTGTGAGCTCTTTCACACAAAAGTGCCATTTTAAACCTCTCAAATATAAAAGTTTAAATATTGAAACATTGCAAAATTCCCATTTTTTTTAAGGCAACTTTTAATCCTAGTTAGTTACATAGAATTGAAAATGATATTAAAATTATTATTATTACTTATAATGATAATTGCATTGGAATATCTAAAGCATGGTGGCCAACCCGCAGCCTGCCTTGAATATTTTTCTGGCCTGTGAGATTTATCGCACTTTCACAAAATATATTTATTTTATAATGGCCAAAGTAGTGAAAACCAATGTATTAAAAAAAGTACATTATGTGATTATATTCTGTGAACTCATGATGCGTGCGCATCTTGGAACATATAATATAACAGGTTCTATGTTTCACTTTAATTGACCTCAATGATGCAGTGACCATCCCTAGATACGCACAGTTGATTGTTGATAGCAGAGCAAAAAAATTTTTAGTTGAAGTTGTTAGCACTTTTGGTTCAACTTAACCTACAAATCGTTATTTTTTTAATTTTTTCTTCCGAAAATGAAATTGATTAAACACAAAACAATCTCAAACATTATGGATGCAACACCCATTACGATGTGCAAATACCCAAATAGAGATCGATTTGCAAAAGCTAAGTGAAAGAGTGGAGAAACAAATATTGCACTAGTAAAATAAATATTTTTTAATGTTTTCATTTCATTTATATTTATATATTTTTTATATTTCATTTCATTTATATTTATATATTTTTTATATTTCATTTTTAGTGTTATATATTTCTTTACAATGTGAGTTTAGTATCATTATCTATGTTTACGTATAAGAATAATAGTAAACACAAAAATAATAACTCATTATGTTTCAATTTTCACTCCAAAAAATGTCTGTAGTGGGTCTAAATCTAATAGAGGGATATATAATTTTATATGCTACCTGCGGAGTTAGGATGCATTTCCAAAGTGGCCCGCAAGATCATTTGTGTTGGCCACTCTTGATCTAAAGCATAGGTACCATATTTTCTGTTTGATATCTTTGCCACTTTAGCATAAAAAGAAAAGGGCATTTATATATTATAGTTGACCTGTTAGCTTCTTGTTTCTTTGGGGAATCATAAATTGTACTAATCTAAGGTGCATAACTAGCATAAAATTAATAGTGAAATACAAACTTCTATAACTGACTTTAAAAATTAATATTTTTGTAAAAAATTAAATTGCATTTAATGAATATTTTTCAACTATAAAACAACAATCATGATTAAATCGATTCTGCTAAAAATTAGTTCTTAAATTACCTGGATGTGTTTTTAACATTATTTGACTTATATTTTTGATTATTGTAGCTCTACTCTTTCCTTACAACTTCCATTTTATTTGAACCCTTTTTAGTCAATAAGTGTTAAAGAAGGGGAAAAAAAAACCCCAAATCCTTCATTAAATTATAAGTAGCATACTGATATTAATGATAAATAAATGGTAAGCAATTTGTATGTGGTGGTTATGATTTCTTCATGCTGATTATTTTCTTTTTAATATTTTCTATGCCATTTTCCTCTTTGCTGGTCTTTAACAATGATTTCGATCGATCTTCTACAGAGGAATTGATTTGGTATAATTAATATTTTAATAAGCTTGCAGATATGAAAATAGCAATTTAAACACTAAATATTTAAAATTAAAAATATTAATTTATTAGTTTTAAGAATCTATTATTTTATAATTTTGTTATCATTTAAGGATATAGAAACATTGTTTCAACTTATTAAAAGCCCTTGATTTATAATTACTGAGATAAGTTGAGTGTTGATTTTTTTATATCATTATTGTAAAGAAGAAATGTTCAACTGATGATGGTATGTTGAGATCAGCTTTTTATGTAATAAATTTGTCCAACTCTATCGCTAGTCCTCTCTTTAAATTGGCTTTCTATATAGTGCTGAAAAATCTACCAATTAGATCATTCAATATTTTAACAGCTCACACTTTTTATTGTGGAAAATGACAGATTAATGCTTATGTAAGATTAATAATATTTCTTTCAAGAAATCTCCAAACATACAAAATGGAAAGCAGAAGTTCTCACAAATGAATAGTTACCTGAATTAATCAGAAATCTATAATATAATTGTATATTTATAGAAAAATTAGAATAAAATTTCAGAATATTTTGTTTGGGTATACAGTTATATATTGTGATTGATTAATCCAATCAATAAAGCTTATGTATTGAAGTAGCATATGCATGTATGTATGCAGTCTTCCATTGATCTGTATATGTGTGTGCATGTGTATGAGTTCTCATGTGCATATATATGTATGTGCATGCACATTAATTTATCTCTGTCACTTATGCAAGCTATTATAGATGATAACACGTATTTGTAGAAATAGAAGTTTTCTTGTTATCTCCATTGGTTGAGTTTGGTAGATAAGATTGTACCATGTTGGAGGCTGGTACTCATCTGACTCCAAAAGGTGCGTTATAAGGAAGAGCCTTGATATGAAAGATTGTTTGATGAATATTTGATGTGTATGATGACAATTATAAATGATTACCGTATGGGGTCGGACATTTTACTGCTGTGTGAAACTCAAGGGACCTTGAACTGAAGTGTAATACAACAGGTTATAGAAAATCATCGACATATAGGGCCATCGATGGCAATCAAAGGGGGCCACCAATTAAATGAAAACTTCCAGTTGTCAAGCTCAAGCTAGCATTACCATGATTCTCTGCCAACTCGATCGCTAGTCCTCTCTTTAGGTTGCACATTGGCCTGACATGTCTTCGCTGGTCATCATACATTGTTGATTGTGCACAACACTTAATAAACAATTATCGTATAAACAAATTCTTGAGGATTGCTGTAGAATTTCTCTTTGCAAGTATTCGTATTGGTATGTGATCTTTCATTGATCTGCAAGAAACGCACTTTTTTTTCCGAATTATCAATGCTGGCTATTTTTAACACAAGGAATACACAATTGCTATGCACATATTAATGATTTTGAAGAACATTTGTAAAGAACTTGCTGGTTCACATTGACAGCCCTATGCATATAGCATGAATTGTAGATAATCGAATCTATTTGTGACAACTAACGATAAAAATGTTTATGAGTGCAATACTAGAACCATTTTTCATCTCACATCAGCAAGAAACCGAGAAATAGCTCGTATTTTCGCCAAAGAAAAAAAAAAAAAAAAAACCAGTGCTCCTGAACTTGGGGCATATTCCAGCGACTAAGGTCAGGATTCGCGATTCGTTACTGGAACAAAATTTGCGATATCATATTGCATTTTAAATCATCTCTTATTGCTGTATAAAATTTTTGGTATGTTTTCACGGCATTTTTTTGCCCGTTTGTTCTCGTATAACAATCATGCTCTCAAATTTCACTCATGTCCAAATTTATCTTTACATATACAAAAATAAGGATATTCAATGAAATATCCAATCAATGTGATCCATGTTTGCAGTGAATGTGTGAAAATAAGTCTAATTAGTATTATTTTATCAAAAGTATTTAAATGTTTTCTGATATGCAAATCTAAGTTTACGTCATCCGACGTTGAATCAAGTGCTTTGAGCAAAGGGAATATGAGTTAATTTCTGCAACGCAGCATTTAATTTCAGTGTGTAATGACTCAATGTATGGACTCTTTAAGGAAAGAATTCTAAAACGATGGAATTGTCGTAAGAAGGCCTGGACAAGGTTGTAAACGGATGATAATTGCTTCTGAAGATCGATATCTGGCAATAACTGCTCATCGTAACAGGAAGCCTACTGCTCGCCAGTAGAGTTTAGTTGCATCCGCCCCTGGAACTGCTACATCACATCAAACGGTATACAGAAGACTTCATGAAAAAGGCCTTTATGCCAGAAGGCCAAGGCTTGTGTTTCACCATCTTCCAGAGAGACCAGTGTTGTTCATTCCAGTTCTGAAGCTTTGCACCAATGTGTTTTACCGTCTTCCCTAGTCAACAAAAGAGGACTCGGGTCTTTTTAACCCTGGTTTTAGCAAAGAACTTCAGAACTGGAATGAACTAACACTGGTCCCATGTTCTTCTTTACTGATGAGCCGAGTTTTAGTTTTATAGATTCTAAGCATGTTAATATCTGGAGGAAGTCAGGAACACGAAATTATCATTCAAACATTATGGAACGTGATCCTTTCGGCAGCAAGGTGTGATGATATGAAGAGGAATAATGATCGATGGACGGAAGCTCCTACATGTTTTCAACAGCGGACCTGTGACCGCCCAGAGATATCGCAATGAGTCATCACTTTTCACAGGTACATATGGATTTGACTTTTTATTTATGAATGATAATGCTCGTCCACATCAAGCAAACATCGTTGACGAATTCCTTGAAAGTGAAGACATTCAGCAAATATTGTGTCCAGCAATGTCTCCTGATCTCAACCCGATAGAGAACTTATGGGACTACCTTGGGAGAGCAATTGCATATTCTCTTCCTAGAGTTGTAAATGCTCTGAAGACGGCATTGTTGAAAGAATGGCGCTTATTTCCCCAATTAGCGGTTAACAACGTTATTGACCATGAAAAATACATTGTAATAATATGTGTACCAGTCAGGGAAGATCATATTCCATATTAATTTCGTAAGTCTTTATTTTTTTCTGAACTCTTTTTCTCACATTTTATTACCATTTTTATTGTTTCATGCTGCAATTCTATATCATATGTAATGCTCTTAAATTTTTTCATTTGAATTTATATGTCATAATATTATGTATTATTCTAAACAAATTCATAAAGTTATAGTTCACAGTTTATGAAAATCTGTGAAATTCTGTATGTAAAAATAATTTTGGACATGAGTGTATGTATAGAGTTGCGAAAACATTTATGTTATTCAAAAGTCAAAACGCAAATTCCTTTAATTAATGCACACTAAAAAGTGACTTTTTTTACCACAAACCTTATGGACAAACTTCTCCTGTTATGTCATAAATGAATGAAGTGAAGATAATGATAAAATTTAGAAAAGGTATCATTGTAATGGTATGCGATAACTCTCTAATGAATATCTACTACTGATGGGCATACAGTTTTCATTGTAGAGTTTATTTGCATAACATTAGAGGTACAACGTTAAAAAATGGTGCATGTAACAGTGTACAAAAACTTTATTTTTACTTTATATTTTATATTGGAATTCAAAGTTATACACGTAAATAACTCATCATTATAAAGTTAAGGATATCAGTTTATCTGCAATTTTTTTTTTTTTTATTTTCAGAATAGCTGGATTTTCGTTTTACATCTGGAGTTGTAGAAGTATTTTGTGATTTTGGGCGGAGCTAAAAGCACGTCAGATTTCCTCCCAAAAGTAGTAAAAGTATACGCAGATATTCCAAAAAAGATTTACCTGATAGTGGATTCTTTTCATATTCTTGTTTTAAATAATCGTTATTTCATTATGCAATGTCCAGAATTAAAAAAAAAAAACAACAACGTAAAGTTAAACAATGGGATTTAGTTAAATTGGTAACTGTTGAATTACAGAATAAAAAAAACTGACCCATGGACATCATAATTTAAAATAATAAAAAATGACAATCGAAATGCTATGTCGGAAAATAATGATCTCGTCTGGATGGACAAGATGTACCTTTTTTGAAATAGTATCGTAAAGAGCGCTAATAAATCACGTTTTCAAGGAAGAAACAACTCATTACCCCATCCCCTTTTTTGGGAGGGGGAGAAAAGAGCCGAACCTAAAGGTCACTCATTTTTTTTTTTTACAGCCATTTTAGAATAAATTGTGTAACACGGTAAATCGAAACGAAAAGTGCTGACGTTCCCCTCTCTTGCCGGGGTGAGTTGCACTTCCTTTGTGTCACTGACCATCCCCCTCCACGAGTATCTTCCAACCGATTCGCCATTTTCTTTCAAGTGGCCAATTACCAGCAGTTTTGTCGTTTGTCGTCCATTGTAAACTGTAGGTCCGGGTCTTTTTTTAGCCCTTGTGTGCACAAAATGACCGTAGAGCGACAAACCAAACCACAATACATGTGTTCTAAAAAATGAAATTGGATCACAAACAGCTGGGAGCAGTTTAACGTGGATTCCGAAAAACTACTAAACATGCATATACCGCCAGGGTTCACCTGAAGTCTGGGGTACCAAAAGCCAGAGCGCTGCCCTATTGGCCATTAGGCCACCTGAGTCGCTGTGGGAGAGCTCGAACTATCGGTTATTTTTTCATATTTCTGCCTTTGGTATCACAAGCTTCAGGTTCGAATCTCGGCGGTGGTGTGGATGTTTGCTGTTGTAATCTGTTTGCTCGGAATCCATTTTAAACAGTAAGACCCGACCTAATTAGCCCAAAAGTGTTCACAAAATGACCATAGAGCGACAATCCAAACCAAATCCCCAAAAGTTGTCAGAGTATACGCAGGCATTCCAGGAAAGATTTACCTGATGGTGGATTCTTTTGATCCTCTTGTTTTAAATGACAGCGGTTTCTTGATGCAACATCTATAGAAAAAAACAACACCAACAACAACTTAAACCATGTGGAAAACATCCCCTATCTCAAAATCTTCCAGTAGACAAACGGCCTTGTTCACCATGGGGTTGTTGCGCCAATGTAGAAGATGAATTCTTCTGACCCTCTTGTTTAAAACGATGTGATATAGTTAAGTTGGTAACTGTCGAATCACAGAATAAAAAGAAACTGACCAAAAGACATAAATATATAAAGGAAAAAAATAACGGTCCGAAATGCTATGACAGAAAATAATGATTCTGTCTGGATGGACAAAATGTGCTCTTTTGAAATAGACTCGCAAAGAACACTAATAAATCACGTTTTCAAGCAAGAAACATCTGATTACTCCTTCCTTTTGCTGAAAAAAATAGTCGAACCTAAAAGTCCCTCATTTTTTACAGGCATTTTAGAATAAATTGTGTAACAAAGTAGATCAAAACAAAAAGTGCTGACGTTTCTCTCTCATATCGGGTTGAGGGGCAATTCCTTTGTATCACTGACCATCCCGCTCCACGAGTTGTCTTCCAACCGATTCGCCATTTTCTTTCAAGTGGCCAATTACCAGCGTTTTTGTCGTCTGCCCTGAATAAACAGGAAAGGAGATAACAGGGGTGGACGACACGGACAATTTTCTCTTTGTGCACATTTCACAAAAGGGGTTTCCATCTCTTGGAGCAGGGGGTGCACTTGAAGAGTGCCGGCGGGTCGTAGTCTGAGGAAGCAAGTAACTTGTGTGGAGTGGATATCATTTGGAGAAATTGGAACGGGAAGTGGAATCAGTGAACAGTCTTCCCACCCTCTTTGGGGAAGGGTTCTTGTGTCGCCCATTTTGAGGGAAACTTTCTCTTATTGGATATAAATTGAATTTCTTCTTTTTTTTTTTTTTTTTTTAATGTTTGACGTTATACTAACAATACGTGTTTTGATTCCAATGAAATATTAGCTTTATTGTGTCGTCTACTTTTTCATTTTTGAGACATTGGTAGTTGTTCGTTTTTTTAAATTTTTGCTCGTTAGGAAGGATTTTTTTCTATTGTGAGAAAAAAAAAATGATTTCATTTTTGGTTTTATTACGATTGATTCAGTTTATATCGATAAGAATTAAAAAAAAAAAAAAAAAAAAAGGGAGGGGGAGGGTCATAAAAATGCACAAAATCCATAACGGCCACATTGGTGCCTTTGGTTTGGTTTGCCACTCTGCGGTCATTTTTTGCACACTTTAGGCTGAATAGACCAAGACCTACATTTTAATGTGAATTCCGAACCAATCATAAAATTCCACGCCACCGTTAGGATTCGAACCTGAAGCACTAAAGTCACCAGATTATCTGTTATTTTTTTTTTTTTTTATCTTCAGAATAGCTAAATTTCCGTTTTACATCTAGAGTTGCAGAAGATTTTTCATTTTTGCCCAGCGCCAAACGTAGTTCTGATTTCCTCCACAGAACTGGTGGAAGTACATGCAGGCATTCCAGAAGATATTTACCTGATGGTAGATTTTTGGATCTTCTTTGTTTTAAATGATCGCGTTTTCATGATGCAACATTAAGAAGAAAAAAAAATTGGAGAATTAAACAATGAGGTATGATTAAGTTGGTAACTGCCAAATTAGAGAATAAAAAAGGTGGGGCCTAATGGCCAAATGGTGCTCGGTATCACAGATTTCAGGTTCAAATTCTTAAGGTGCCACAGATGCTTGCAATCCGGAATGGAATTAGAAGTCCGGTCCGAATCCATTTTAAAGAGTATGTCCTTGTCTAATAGGATCGTGGAGAGATGTGGGGGTAGTGTTACTCGTGTCCGTAGCATATCTTAAAGCTACACGTGCCCCCTGGGTAGTGCTAAGTGAGTAACGTCGGCTTATGGCAGCTTAACGCCCGTGCTTATGGCATAAAGATAACTGTCTCTGTAATGCTAGCTGCGTTAGAATAAAAAAAAAGAATAAATAGAACTGACCCATAAACATCAAAATATAAAAGAAAAAAATGACCGTCGAGAATGTTATGGCAGAAATAATGATTCTGTCTATATGGAAAAAAACATGCTTCTTTAAAATACTCTCGCAAAGAACACTAATAAATCACGTATTCAAGCAAGAAACACCTGATTAGCCCCTCCCTTTTTTGGTGGAAAAAAAAAACCGAACCTAAGAGTCACCCATTTTTTACAGGCATTTTAGAATAAATTGCGCAACAAAGTAGATCGAAACGAAAAGTGCTGACGTTCCCCTCTCTCGCCGGGTATGAGGGCCCCTTCTTTTGTGTCACTGACCATCCCCCTCCACGAGTTGTCTTCCAACCGATTCGCCATTTTCTTTCAAGTGGCCAATTACCAACGTTTTTGTCGTCTGCCCCGAGTAAACATGAAAGGAAGGAACAGGGGTGGACGACACGGACAATTTTCTCTTTGTGTACCTTTCACAAAAGGGGTTTTCATCTTTTGGAACAAGGGGTGGGGGTGAACTTGAAGAGTGCCGGCGGGTCGTAGTCTGAGGAAGCGAGTAACTTGTGTGGAATGGATATCGTTTGGAAAATTGGAAGGGGAAATGGAATCAGTAAACGGTCTTCCCACCCTCTTTGGGGAAGGATTCTTGTGTCTGACATTTTGAGGAAACTATCTCTTATTGGGTATAAATTGCTTTTTATTTTTTTAAATATTTGACGTTATTCTAACAATACGTGTATTTATTCCAACGAAATATTAGCTTTATTGTGTCGTCTACTTTTTCATTTTTGAGACATTGGTATTTGTCCGTTTTTTTTTTTTTTTTTTTTTTTTTTTTTTTAATTTTAAACTTTATATTAACAATTTTTTATTGTCAGAAAATAAATTAGTTTGTTGTTTTAATTTATCATGATTTATTTATTTTGTAGATCGATAGAATTGAATAAAAAAAAAGAGGAAAGCAATATAAATGCACAAAATTTTTCATTTTCTGAGACATTGGTATTTGTCCGGTAGTTTTCATATGACCGTACAGCGTAGGACCAATATTATTCCCAAACTGTAAAGTAGCTTTAGCCACAGTGATGTGGTGTTGTGTAATCCCTGCTCGTGAAAAGCTTCCGTTACCTATGCACCTCTCTAGTAGCGTATAAAAATAAAAAATAAAAAACATTTTACATCACAAAATCTCTTATTTGTTTCGAAACGGATTGATAAAGTTTTTATAAACTTTTAAATATTAAAATAACAATGAAAGATTATAGTTGAACTATATGACAATTTTTTTTTTTTCTGTTCCACCGTACTTTTGGAATATTTATTAAAAGAATTGATCCGAATCGTTGTTACTTTAGAATTTAGTGCAATTATTTATTTTAGCTATAAAATAGTTTATTACATAAGCCGGTCTCGTGACTCAGTGGCAACACGCGCCGCTGGTGAGCATTAGGGAGGAGGCTCAACCCGTTGTAGACACTGTTTCAAAAATCGAGGAGGCTCGATGGCGTTTATGATGTTCAGTATTTTGCTTCGTGAGTCAAACTGCCTAGTTGGAGTTTTGTGGGTTTCTCCCATACGATACGTAAACGCGAGTAGTTCCCTCTAAAAGTCTTCCTGGAAGGTACTGCCCTTCTTCAGCGTCACAGTGCCACGCCAGACTTCTACCTACGGATGCTCCATCAGAACTGAAGCTGCCTTTCTTCCATGAAAACACACGGGTTCTTGGACTTATTCTAGATGTTGCTGTTTACCAAATGGGATAAGAAAAACAACATTATGTGGTGCAAATAACATTTCTTTTGTGCCAATGTAACTCTCAATGTATGTAATACCACTACTACTACACCACACCACATCACTGTGTCTCTAGAGCTGAGTTGCCCCTTTACAGTTTGGGAATGTTGTAGCACCATAAAGTTACCACTTTTCTTTTACTGGTCTCGAAATCATTACTTAAAGCAAGTACCGCCACCAAACACTTTACAATTACCATCAGTTACTTATCCACGAAATTTCCACAACACCATCTCTTTTACCAGTTGATCTTACAAATTACTATACAGTATTTTAAATACTACTTCATTACAGCCAGTGATAAAACTATCATAATCACTTTCTTGAACGCCACATTTTTTTACGCTTTCATTAATAATATTTCAAATAGATACTTTAATACACTAATGCTAAACGTATTATGCTCCAAATTACAATATCATGTTATATATCAAAAAATTTAAGACATTATCTGTTGTGGGAAAATAAGCGATTTTAACACTTTAACTACACTGATTACATTTTCAGATATTGTATTGACAATAATATTGCTTACTGATCTAAGGCAACTAACTCTTTTGAAGCTAACATGCTAACTGAGAAAACAGTTTCAATGTCTAAAAGGAATTAAAAATTTGGGCCTTTTAAATGCCTTGGTTAGAAATTATTTGCATTTGACTTTAGTAGCATTGTACGATGCTACTCATAGAGTGATGTTCATTCAAATAGTAGTAGCAACCAAATATGAAAGTTAAGTGCTGTTGTTTAAAGAACTGCTGTTGTTTTCCATTTGCATTGTTCATCAAGGAATAAATCATTCGCTATTTAAAAGACAGATATGAAGCAGCCCAAGTTGCCCCACCAGGGACGGATGCTAATCTGTATCCATATTTTTCCATCGTTCAATTGTAACGAACCCTTCAAGCAATGACATCAGTGACAATAGTCAATCGTACATCAGTGACAATAGGCAATGACATTAGTCAATCGTACCTTTTATACAACCTAACAAAATGACATTCCGTTCCATAGATTTATTTTTACCATCTCTGGCATAATCACAGATGGATGTTTTCCGCAGTGAAAGAGCTCAATTTAAACGAAATCAAACAGAAAATTATCATGTGCACGATATGTCTGTTGGCCTGCAATGTTTCTCTATGGAGTTGCGGGGAATGGATGTAGTGTCAGGTGGGGTAATTGGAAAAAGGGGTAATTGCAAAACAGTGCCCCAAGTTGCCCCAGCAGAGCCCTAAATCTATAAGAATGAATTAAACAATTCAGGACATGCTCGTGTTGTGAATAAAAAATTTTCCATTAATTTACAAAATTAATTTCAGCCAATACCATTTAAAAATGACATTACTTGCCAATTCTTTCTCTATTTCTCTATGAAACGGATGTATGTAAACTCTGGAAAAAGGGGTAATTGCATGACCTATAGACATATAAAAACAGTTCAAATCAAATCGTTTAAAAAGTGACATTACTTGCAAACTAGTACATCTGCGTGACCTATAGACATATAAAAACCGTTCAAATCAAATCTTAAACAAACTAGTACATCTGCGTTGTGTTTTACAATAGCAATAAAATCAAACTTCATTTAATTAGAAAATCTGTATCAGAGAAACTTTTATTACATTCGTCACTGAATTTCATTTATAATCTGAAGAATAAAAAATTCTTCAGATTATAAATGGAAAAAACCTTTGACACCAGGATAGAAAAAATAATGTCATTTTTTGACATTATTTATTACAATTAATTAGAATGTTTGATCAATAAACTGAAATTTTTGTCAATGCCATATTGTGGGAAACTAGTAATATACGAAGGTAAAAGAAATGATCAATCAGGCAATCGTGTTTTTTTTTTTTTTTTCCTTTTAAGTTAGCTATGAAATGTCTTTATTTTCTTTTTCTTTTATATTAAAGACTAAAAATCTCGATATGCGAATCGTAAGAATGAAGATTGGTAAAAAGTAAGGTAAAAAAAAGTGTCTGCCGAAATATTCCAGTAAAAGTAAAATAAATTAAAATAGATTTGTATTTATTAATTAGTGTTTATTTAATGATTTGGAAGGAAGACTTTTTAAATAAAAAGAATACAATTTAAAATTTTAATTCTTTTTTAATTAATTAAATCTTTAATTTTTTTTTAATTTTAATTTTTTAATTTAAAATTTTAATTTTCAATTTAATTTTTTACAATTTTAAAGAATAAAAATTGTAATCTGTCTGACCGATAAACAGGCTAAACATAAAATTTATTTTTTAGTGAGTATTCAATTATTTTGTTTCAGTTTTATTTTAACTAGATGCTTTGTTGTATTATTTAAAACATATCTATTATTGCAACAACCACCATTTTCAATTTACTACCTGATTTATTGTTTATGTGTCTTTATATGTTTATTTATTCTCAACTGTTTATATTTATATTTCAAAACATTTTAAATAAAAAACTTTTTATAATTTAACAATAGAAGCAAGCATTTTTAAATTATATAAATTTATTATTTCAATTATTAATTGAAAATTTTAACCAATGGATTTATTAAGTGTCTGTAATAGTAGATGTACTATATGAGAAATTTGTATGTTAAATAATGACAGAAACAAACACGTTTTAGTTAAATATGTATTTATTACATACAACTAAATTGAAATACATATACGCTACATGAGCGTAAAAACCAAAGATTGAAAATTACATATACATATTACGTTACATGAGCGTATAAATCAAAATTGAAAACTACATATACACGTACATACGTTACATGAACGTAAAAAATTGAAAAATTTAATATACCTAAAAACCTATCTATACAAAAAATGCTATATACACAAAAATAAAATGAAAAGGATAAATTAAATGTACAAGCTTAAAAAATATATACAAGAATGATTTAAAAGATGAATATGTACAAACTGAATTATTTACAATAGCAGGTGATGATGAATATTTACAAAGTGATTGACAAGCAAAATAAAAAAAGCTTTTTTCTTTTGGAGAGACCAGCACAAATTGACAAAAACAAATTTTGGTTTTTATTTTTATTTTTCAGAGACTAAACACAAAGACAAAACTCACATTAGCAAGAGACAATTTTTTGGTTTTTAATTTTTTTTCTGAGACTAAACACAAAGACAAAACTCACATTAACAAGAGACAATTTTTGGTTTTTAATTTTTTTTTCGGAGACAAATCACGAAGACAAAACTCACATTAACAAGAGACAATTTTTGGTTTTTAATTTTTTTTCGGAGACTAAACACGAAGACAAAACTCACATTAACAAGGGACAATTTTGGTTTTTAAATTTTTTTTTTTTTTGAGACTAAACACGAAGACAAAACTCACATTAACAAGGGACAATTTTTTGGTTTTTAATTTTTTTTTTTTTCTGAGACTAAACACGAAGACAAAACTCACATTAACAAGGGACAATTTTTGGTTTTAATTTTTTTCGGAGACAAATCACGAAGACAAAACTCACATTAACAAGGGACAATTTTTGGTTTTTAATTTTTTTTTTTCTGAGACTAAACACGAAGACAAAACTCACATTAACAAGAGACAATTTTTGGTTTTAATTTTTTTGAGGAGACTAAACACGAAGACGATAAATATATAAAAAGAAATGCACATGACATATGAGTAAATAAAATAATATGAAAAGATAGCTATCCACTGCTAAAGCTTTTGTTCCTTTTTTAAATATTGATAGCAACTGTTTGTATTTATAGTAAGATTATGATGCTATTTAGTATTGAGAAACAAGCTATTTGATTTTAATTTTTTACTATTTTTTTATTTCTGGTAAATCAATGTATTGTCTGATGGATGGATTTCTGTTTTAATGACTATTACAAGTTGATTATTCATTAATGAGGTTTCACTTACGGCCGTTGGGCTATTGAGAATGCCGATGTTCAAAGTTTCCTTGGGTCTTGACTGTTTATTATTTTTGAATTGGGACTATTGTCTAAAATGTACTTCGGTTTTTCAAAGTTATTAAATTGTCTATTGTAGAATTCTTCCTTTTTGCAACTGTGGTTGTTAGCATATCTGTGGATGAATCCGATGTTTAACTGTTTTAATATTAAAGATTTCGATGTTCAGAATGTCTTCGATTATTGTTTGCTTGTTGAAATATTGTTCAAGTTTTTAGAATCCAGATAAGCAGGCAGGAGGTTGATAGTTTTGATGGAAGTCCAGTTTGAATCTATGGACGATTGGAACTGTTTTTCTATTGTAAACGCTATTGAATGCTCTATTGTATGGTAGGATTCTTGGTTCCTGTAACTATGGTAGTTTGTTTATCTATGGACGAATCTTCTTTTATTGTTGTAGATTTCGATGTCAAGATTTCTTCGGTTATTGTTTGATTGCTGAAATATTGTTCAAGGTTTTAAAAATCCAGATAAGCAGGTAGAATGTTAATAGGTTTGATGGAGTCAGTATGAATAGAATCAGAGCTTGAACATGAAATTTCCGGCTATTGCTTTTGGATGGTGGTTAGAATCGAGATATTGTTCACAGCGTTGAGGATTCAGAATGAGAAGGCAGAACTACAGCAGGTTTGAGGGCGACCAGTACAAATGAAATCCATACAATAACCCTATCCAGATGGTGACAATCCTTTTCCTTCACTCCATTAAATATTTCCTTTAAATTCTTTTAATACTATTGTTAAGGTTGTTTTTAAATTGTGGATAAAAATGAGCGATGTTCACTCTTTTGAATGTAATGATACATTCTGAGAGTTTTTCCAGTGTTGCCCGACCAACAGTAGTTATTTGTAATAATGGATATTGTTTCAACAATACGTTACATTGTAGCTGTCCACAAGTGTTTAACACTGATTGTTGAAAATTTATTTTATTCTCTTTTTTTGTTTTTCATTGTTTAAATTTTTATTGTTGTGTTAAAAAACAGATTTAAATGCTGCAGCGTACTAATGAAACTTTACTGTCTCATTTGAATTAAATGTAGTATAAAACCAATAACGAATTGAAATCGATATCAATTTGTTTTACAAATTTTAATATGCGAATGCATACATTTCATTGAATATGAATTTGTAAAAATTAAGTAAATCTTGTTAGTGATTAAATTTCATAATTTTTTTTGCCCTTTTTCTGTTAAAATGAATTCAAAAATTTTAGAATTCATTTGGATATAACTGTAATAGGAAAATTAAATATGAAGTAAATCCTTTAAACGTAGACATAATGATCTTGAAATTACCATTTTGATTTTACTTTTGACACTATCACCATCGTGTTATACCACTGAAATTACCACTTTAGTTCATTGATCTTGAAATTATAACTTACAGCAATACCGCCACACAACATGCCTTTGAAATTACCACGCTTTTTATCCACGAAATTATCACACCACCATCACCATATCATTTTATCACTTCATTGGA
>BPLR01012965.1:0-14000 GCA_021605095.1 Caerostris extrusa | reverse complement strand
GATAAACATTTTATTTTTGATTTATGTGGCAGCTGCACACAAAAGATTTTGATGATGTTTCTTTTGTTAAAAGATTTCAAAGTATTCAGTTCCTCCAAATAAAAATCTTTACTTACTTACTTTAATTAAATGCATTTCGCTTATTGGTTGTTATACATTCATTTACTTCTATCTTGGTAAAAATTTGTCTGAGAGTATATTTTTAACGATTAGTACAATCAAGTGAAATATAAAAACAGACGTAAGAGTTTTTTAAAAAACTAATTTTATGCTGCCTCCAAAATCGGAACTACATAAAAACATGTCAATCTAACATGCTAATTCACCATTTTTAATTGTCACCATGTTTATAAACTAAAGACGTTTTCAGCAAAATTAAAAGCGCATAATTTTTTTTTATTTTAAATATACAATAATGCATTGTTATTACTTATAATATCAGGGAAGGGTATATTATATATGTTTTTTTGTTCGTGTTCTTGAGAAATTTGAATTTTTGATGCTTTCTCTGAAATCTGTATATTTTTTAATTTCTTAAATGAGCATTTTTTTTTTTCAACTTTTTTTTTTAAATTTCTTTCCATGAGCTTTATTTTAAATTTCTTTCTTTTTTTTTTTTTACTTTCACGAGCTTTATTTTAAATTTCTTACACGATCTTTTTTTTTTAAATTTCTCTCATGAGCATTTTATACCTAACAATTATTCACAAAATAATTGAATAATTAATAAATAATTTAGCAAAAATAATAATTCAGAAGTAAAAAATGAAGTAAAATTGTTCTCAAAGATAGTCTGGTGAAAGTAAAGACAATTTTATATCAGAGTAAATAGAATTTCTTTAAAAAAAAAAAAAATAATTGTTTAGAATTCTATAGTTTTTCCTTCTATTTTTTAAGAATGCTATTATTCGTTTTGTCCTTGCATTCAATTCTACATATTTTTACATTCTATTTTTACTTTCAGTATGGAATATATTCCGAAGTTAAATAAACAAATATCGAAACCCAAACTCAATTCATGAAAATAAGAAAATTATTTATTATTTTATTTTTTTTATTTATAAAATAAGAAATTTATGTTTTTTACATTTTAAATTTTAACTTTAATATTTCTTAGAATCACAAATAAAAGATTAAAAAACGATTAACACGCTAAAATTGTATCACGAAATATTTTCAAAGGAAAAAGTTAACGGTTATTTTCAACGTCTAGCCTTTTACAACTTTCTACAAAAATTGTATTTTAAAATACATACATCAATCTTTATTGCAGTTTTATTTTATTTCCCTTTCACTGATCAACCAGAATAGATACTTTTTATTTTTTTTTGTCTATCACTCATAAAAATCGTTCGCTTTGTCTGATAAACATTTTATTTTGATTTATGTGGCAGCTGCGCACAAAAGATTTTTTCTTACTGTTGTTGTAACATTTCCAAAGCATTCAGTTCCTCCAAATAAAAACTCACCACTTACTTACATTAATTAAATGCATTCGCTTATTGGTTGTTATGCATTCATTTATTTCTGTCTTGATGGGCCTGAATGGCACACCACGGTACCACAGGTTTCGGGTTCGAGTCCCGGCGGTGCCATGGATGCTTGTAATTGGTTCCTGGAATCCACTTTAAAACAGTAGGTCCCGGTCCTGATAGGATCGTAGAGCTGCGGGGGCATTGTTACTCCGCGTCCGTATCTTCAAGTTACACGCGCCCCTGGCAATGCAAAGTGAGTAACGTCTGTGCAGCGCTTGCCTTAAGGCATCCAAGACCAAACTGTTTAAGTGTTTGCCAGCTGCATTGGAATGAACAAAAAAAACTTCTGTCTTATCGGTATAAAATCGTCTGTAAATATATTTTTAACGTTTAGTTCGTAGAAGGAAATAAACACAGACGTAATAGTTTTTTTTAAAAATCTGTAACTTTATGCTGCTTCAAAATCGGAGCTACATAAACTCAATTCAAAAGAAATGAAATGTTGAAGTAGATTTAAAAACAATTAAAAGATTCATTAACAAATGAATTTTAAGCCAAATATACGTAGATTTGTTAAAACTTTCTCCTCAATTTTGAAGGCTTCAGGCTCGAATTCTGGTGGTGGCATGGATGGATGTTTGTGAGTGGTTCGGAATCGTTAAGCTGAAGATCCTGGTCTAATTAGCCAAAGTGTGCGCAAATGACCATAGATCTGCAAACCAAACCAAATCTCTATTTTAAATGCAAATTAATTAAATCTACCCATTTTAAGAATCAATATGCTTTTCAATCTTAAAACTATAAAAATAAAAATCTATGTTTACCTACTTATTATTACATTTTTACTTAGTAAAATAGTTAGTATATATTTTGATTTTTTTTGTTGTATTAGGTAAATTAATGCTTTAACAATCGCTACAATGTGTAAACAAAAGAAAAATTCAGTGTTCCCTATCTTTTTTTTCTTTTGAATAAATATCCAAAAAAACATTTTGATTAAGTTAGTTTAAAACAAACTTGATTAGCTTATTTTAAGTGCGATATAATAAATATAAGAGATCATAAAAAAAAAATCTGTAACCGTGCTTTCTCGTACAAACTGGCAAGAGTGCTTTTGTTTGGCGTTTAGGAGAAATGGTCAGTGGGCCTCCAGACTTTCACCCGAGACGAAATACAGCGCAACCCCACACTTTTGTTGAAAAACGTTTAGTTTACAGTCTCTCACCACAAGAAGAAATATATTTAGCGCAACCCTGCTATTAGATATCCTACAGTCTTTCACCCGGAAAGGTAGTATATTTAATGCAACCCTGCACTTCTTGGCTCTCCCCTACACTTAATGGAGACTGCCAGCTCAGAAGTGGAGTCTTTTCACAAATCTATAATTATCCATCTTTAAATGTGTTAAGTATTGTTTGTCTCTAATTGCGCGTGCCTAGTGTTTGTGCTATTGTAAATAAAGGCTAGTGTGTAAAAATGACCTGGTACCACAGGTTTCGGGTTCGAGTCCCGGCGGTGCCATGGATGTTTGTAGTGGTTCGAATCCACATTAAACTATAGGTCCCAGTCTAATATGACTGTAGAGCGTTGTGGCGTAGCGTTGACAACCCTACCCCAAAAAAATCTCCTGTTTTTGAAATCTGCCAGTAGGCAGACGGCCTTGGCCCACCATGGGGCTGTTGCGCAATCATGATGATGATGATGAAAAATTGCTACTGGCTTTCAAACCTGTACCTCAAGTCTCAACACAACTACACCCAGTTACAATCCAGTTGTGCAACTCCACAACACAGATCTATCACCATCACAGCTTAAAAATGAACTTTTTTTTTAGTAGTTGTGTTTCGAACTGAATTCGAATCTCATGCTCAGAAGCCACACGTGCCAAGCACCAAATCGCTACTGGCTTACCACATAAAAAAGTTAAAGTGGGCGATTTACGATAAATCAATAAATCTTACATTCACACGCTTCAATACATCGGAATATCTCAATTCTACTAAAGAATTTGTTTTTGCCTTTGAATAGCAAGTGCTTGTTAAATGATGTATACATTTTTTTATTTTTTTCACAAACTCTTCAATTTCGAAAATTTACGCGCTTGAGTAAACAGCACACTCCACAGCATCTCAGGGGTAGGAAAGTCGGTTTTCGAAATTAATATTTGTGGCTGCAATTGATGGTTTATTTGATAACCGAACCATGAATGCTCGTGCCTAGGATTTTTTTATAATAAAGTTGCTTTTTGAAACCAAAAAAAAAAAAAAGAAAAAAAGCTTTGCGTAAAAACAGACAATGAACTTGAAGAAAAGAATCGTAATTCATAAGTTTTTTCTTCTTTTTTAAAATATGCGTGTATGTAAGCAAGCGTTGAACACGAAGGTAAATAAAAAGTCACGTAAAAATGAAAGTCAAACAATTTGCGTAATGCTGTAGTAAAATTATAGTTTTTTTTTTATTAAATGTTTTTGATATTTTAATTTTTATTATGTGTAAGTATGATGCTTTCCCTGGTACGAAGACCGTAACATCGCTATAAATGTAAATATAATAAAGATATAATTTTTAATCTAAAGATAAAAAAAATATAATAAAATAAATAAATAATTTAATCGGCTGAGCAGTTATACAGGTTACTTATAAGATTTATTGTAAGAACAAAAAGCATAACAGAAATCTTAAACAAAAAAAAAAAAAGTATCAACAAATCATATGCAGGAACTAAGTTTATGTTCATCAGTTATCACTCAAATTGAAAATAGAAAAAAAAAAATAAATAAATAAAAAAATTAAATCTATAGAAAATCCAAACGATTTTATAAAAAAATGAAATGAATTTAAAAATAAATAAAAACTACGGAATTTCAAACGATTTTTATAAATCGCTCGGAATAAATTGTCATAAACGTCTAAATAGGTAATTTAATGAAATTTTTTAATGAAAACATAATTTTAATACTTAAATTTTAAATCAACTAAAATAATTATAAAAATTATGTATTAGGATTTTTATAATAAAGTTGCGAATAAGTTGCAAATAATAAAGTTTTTGAACGAAAAAAAGTTTTGAGTAGAAAAGACAATGAACTTGAAGAAAAGAATCGTAATTCATAAATAGCAAAGCGTGTATTATTTAATTTTAATTTTTTTTAAATATGCGTGTATGTAAGCAAGCATAGAACACGAAGGTAAATAAAAAGTCACGTAAAAAGGAAAGTCAAACGATTTGCGTAACTCTGTAGTAAAATTATAATTTTTGTTTAAATTTTTTTTATGTTTAAGTATGATGTTTTCCTGATACGAAGACCGTGACATCGCTATCAATATAAATATAATAAATATATAATTTTTTTAATCTAAAGCTAAAAAAATAATAACAAAATAAATAAAAAATTTCATCTTCTAGGTAGTTATACAGATTACTTATAAGATACAGGTTATACTTTATACAGGTTATTATAGTTATACAGGTTACTTACATAATAGTTGTTGTTATGCATGTGAGCAATGAATGAGCAAAGAAAAAAATTAAAATGAGCAAAGAAAAAAAAATATTGATAAATGATATGCATGAAATAAATTATGTTCATCAGTTATCACTCAATTGAGAATAGAAAAAAAAAAATTAAATTAATAATGAAAATAAATAAAAAAACAAATAAATAGAATTCCAAACAATTTTATAAAAACATTTGAAACAAATTTAAAATAAAATAAGCTATAGAACTCCAAACGATTATATATATATATATATATAAAAAAAAACCCAGTGAAATAAATTTAATTAAAAAGCACACAAAACAAATTTAAAATAAAATAAAATAAACTACAGAATTCCAAACGATTTTATAAATCGTTCGGAATAAAATCGTATAAACTTCTAAATATGTAATTTAATGAAATATTTTAGTGAATTCGTAATTTTTTATACAATTTAAATATTTAAATTCAAATCAACTCAAATATTTATAAATATTATATGCTGGGCAGTTATACAGATTACCTATAAGATTTTGAATTTAATGTAAGAACAAACCACGTCTCAGAAATTTTAAACAATCAAAGGAAAAAAGATCGATAAATCATATGCATGAAATAAAAATTATGTTTATCAGTTATCACTCAAACTGAAAATAGAAAACAGATTAAATAAAAAATAAATCTATAGAATTCCAAGCGATTTTATAAAAAAAACATTTGAAATAAATTTAAAGTAAAATAAGCTATGGAATTCCAATGATTTATAAATAATATATATATATAAAAAAAAACAGTGAAACAAATTTCAAATAAAATAAATAATCAACAGAATTCCAAACGATATTATAAATAGTTCGGAATAAAATCGCATAAACTTCTAAATATGTAATTTAACATATTTTAGTGAAATCATAATTTTTTAGTGATATTTTTAATACTTAAAATCAAATCAACTGTTTTAAATATTTATAAATATTATATTAATTATTATGTTTTTATTATATTATTTTATTACTTATTGTAATATTTTATTATTAATATTTTTTATTTTTTTGAACTTTATTTTTAGAATACTAAAGCGTCCATATGATCAAAAAAAAAAAAAAAAAAAAATGCAAATCAAGCATGTCTACAATATATATATATTATTTCTGAACAAAGGCTTATTTTCTTACGATCATGATATTAAAAAGATATTTTATTTGATAAACTAATTCAATATAGCACAAAAATTCTAAATATGTAATTTAATGAAATTTTTAAGTGAAATCATAATTTTTTGGTAATATTTTTCTATATAAATTTAATATTCAAATTTGATAAACTCTGTAAAATATTTATAAATGTTACATGAATTAAAATATGCTTTACAATATTATTTAAATACTTTAATTTTGGTACATTAAAATAACCATATTACTAAAAAAAAAAAAAATGTAAATCAAGCATGTCCACAAAAAAAAAAAAAATAAATATATATATATATTATATATTTGATTATTTATGAACAAAAGCTTATTTTCCTTCGATCATGATATTAAATAGATAATTTAATTAATAAACGAATTAATATAGCTTAAAAAAATTTCATTAAATTACATGAATTTTATGAAATCATAATTTTTAGTGACTTTTTTTGCATATGATCTTAAAATTTAAATTCAAATCAACTCTGTTAAATATTTGTATATGTTACATTAATGGAAATATATTTTATTATATTTTTTTAAGAACTTTAGTTTTGAAACATTAAAAGTCCATATGATAAAAAAAATAAATAAATGCAAATCAAGCATCTAACATTTTATTAATTATTTAAATTTTAAATTTTTTTTAACTTTATTTTTGGAATACTAAAGCGTCCATATGATCAAAAAAAAAAAAAAAAAAAAAAAAAAATGCAAAAAATAAATAAATGCAAATCAAGCACATCTAACATTTTATTAATTATTGTATATTTATTATATTTTTTTTGAACTTTATTTTGAATACTAAAAAGTCCATATGATCAAAAAAAAAAAATGCAAATCAAGCATGTCTACAAATAATTGAATTTATGAAAACACATATATATTTATGTGCTTTAATGAAATATGCAATTTAATGAAATCTTTTAAGTGAAATTATACTTTTTTTAGTAATATTTTTGGTATACACTTTTAATATTTAAATTCAAATCAACTTTTAAATACTTTCATTTATGTAACACTTACAAATATGTTATATTATATTTTTAAAAGCTTTGGTACATAATTTTGGTACATTAAAACGTCCATATGACCATAAAAAAATATGAATCAAGCATGTCTAACAAAAAGAAAATATTGATTGTTTACGAACAAAGGTTTATTTTCCTACGATCATGATATTTCCAACCATAAAAAAAAAAAACACTCACCTATCCTAATAAACCAGACACATTTCAGTGATATGACAAAACATAGACACACCTATGACTAATTTAACACACATGACCACATGTTTTCCCAAGGTTTACTCAGCTGGCCAACAGATGGCGCTACGGGATTTCCCTTTTTATGACTAATCTCGTGAATAATTCTCTCCCTAGCAGCAGAGCGCTGGAAGTGTCAAATCAGGAGGAAGTAATAACCACGAAAGCATAAAGGAAGAACCAGGAAGAAAAATCTGAGGCAAGTCAGGTCTTAGGGTCAAAATATTTTCGGTAATACGTTTCATCTGTTTGCAAAGCTAGAGCTGCTTTTTTATTTATTATTTCTTTCTTTTCTTTTCTTTTCGACGTTCATTCATTCTCGTCCGCTTTGTGCTTGAATAAACCGGAGAGATATTTTCTGAATCGGCTATGCGATGAGCTTCAATGGATGTAGTTCTCGATATGGTTATCGTATTTATCTTATCTTAATTCTTGTGGGAATAAAAAATAGATAAAATTCTTTTGGGAACTAAAATAAGTCATCTTTTGTTTCAGGTTTTTTTTCACCCTATTTTTATTGGGATTTAAAAAATTGCAGCAATTATTTTTTTTCCCCTTCTTTCTTTTTTTTCCTTTTCTTTTTTTTTTTTTTTTTTTTTTTTCTGATGGGTGGGACGTGTTCAACATATGAATGCAGCATTGTAATAATTTTATTTATTTATATATTTATTCATTGATAGAGAATGAGTTTAATTAATTTCGATTCCATTTCATTTATATACGAATAGACTGCTAGCTAAAACAAGTATTTGCATTCTGTAATGACTTTCAGAAGTAAGTGATCTACATTTGCGTGTCGTATGGAAGAAAATCTGAATAACTTCTAACATGTAGATTGGGATCATCCAAGCAAAATTCAACAGAAAACGAAAAAAAAAAATTCAGTAATCAGAAATTCAGTAGAAAACTTTATTATATTTTCATTAACTTAAAATCATTTAAAAAAAACATTAAAAAAATCCATTTACGTCAGTATTACGTAAGCCTATTTATACTATTATTATTATTTTTAATATTCCATCCCTAAAATTTTGTTATTGAATTGCAAATAATTTAAAAGATTTTAACTTTTAATAATCCTATTTACCTAGATTATTTTGGTGATGCTAGATGACCGAGTGACAAGCACTCGGTGCCACAGATTTCGGGTCCTGGCTGTGCCATGTATGTTTGTAATGGTTTGGAAATCATTTTAAAACCGTAGGTCCCGGTCTAATATGACTATAGAGAGTTGGGCGTAGGGCTGGAAACCCTATTTGGAAAAAAAAACATCTCCCATCAAGAAATCTGCCAGTAGCTGACGGCCTTAGCCCACCATGAAGCTATTGCGCAAATGAAGAAGAACAAGAAGATGATAGAAAATACGAAGAACTTCTAGCATGTAAATTGGGATCATAAAAAAAGAAAATTCAATTTTTGACAACATTTTTGAACAAATTTTTGCTTCATTTTCCTTTACACTGAAGTGACAAAAGTCATGGGATACCTCTTAATATCGTGTCGGCCCTCCTTTCGCCCGGCGAAGTGCAGCAACTTGGCGTGGCATGGACTCAACAAGTCGTTGGAAGTCTTCTGCAGGAATATTGAGTCTGCAGGAATATTGCCATGCTGTCTCGATAGACGTCCATAATTGGGAAAGCGTTGATGGGGCAGGATTTTGGGCACGAACAGACCTCTCGATGATGTCCCATAAATGCTCGATGGGATTCATGTCGGGCGATCTAGGTGGCCAGATCATTCGTTGGAATTGTCCAGAATGTTCTTCAAACCAATCGCGAACAGTTGTGGCCCAGTGACATGGCGCATTGTCATCCATAAAAATCCCATCGTTGTTTGGGTACATGAAGTCCATGAATGGCTGCAAGTGATCTCCAAGTAGCTGAACATAAGCATTTCCAGTCAATGTTCGGTCCAGTCGCACCAGAGGACCAAGTCCATGGCATGAAAAAACAGCCCACACCATTACGGAGCCACCACCAGCTTGAACAGTGCCTTGCTGACAGTTTGGGTCCATGGCTTCGTGGGGTCTGCGCCACACACTCGAACCCTACCATCAGCTCTTACCAACTGAAATCGTGACTCATCGGACCAGGCCACGGTTTTCCATTCATCTAGGGACCAACCGATATGCAAGCGATGTCGTTCTGTCAGTAAAGACACTCGAGTCGGTCTTCTGCTGGAATAGCCCAAGAAAGCCAAATTTCTCGCACAGTTCTAACAGACAAGTCCCTTGTACGTCCCACATTGATTTCTGCGGTTATTTGACGCAGTGTTGCTTTGTCTGTTGGAATTTACGACTCTTTGCAGACGTCGCCGGTCTCGGCCGTTAAGTGCAGGCGGTCGACCACTGCGCTGTCCATGGTGGGATGTTATGCCTGAAATTTCATACTCTCGGCACACTCTTGACACAGTGGATCTGGGAATGTTGAATTCCCTAACGATTTCCGAAATGGCATGACCCATGCGTCTAGCTCCAACTAACATTCCGCGTTCAAAGTCTGTTAATTCCCGTCGTGCGGTCATCATCACGTCAAAACCTCTTCACATGAATAACTTGAACAGAAATGAAAGCTCTGCGCATTTATACCTGTTCTACGCAATGCTACTGCCATCTGAAAATTTGCATATTGCTATCCCATGACTTTTGTCACTTCAGTGTATATATAAAATTTTATTTATTCATTTTTAGAACATTAAAATAAAAATTCATTTACATCTCTGTTATGTAATCCTATTTATATGAATATTATATGTTATAAGAACTTCATGGTGGGCCAAGGCCGTCTACCTACTGGCAGATTTCGAGACAGCAGATGTATTCTTTTTAAGCGGTAGGGTTTCTTTTTACGGAGTAGGTTGTCTACGTCCAAAGCTTTACAGTCGTATTAGACCGAGACCTAGGATTCAAGGTGGTTTCTGAAACCCTACAAACATTCATGGCACAACCTGGACTCGAACCCGAAACCTGTAGCGCTGGAACGCTAGTAACTTGGCCATCAGGCTTCCTATATTATTATTTTTTAATATTTCATTCTTAAAATATCGTTCTTGATTTGCAAATCATTAAACAGATTTTTTAACCTTCAATAATTTTATTTACCTAGATTATTTTGGCCTCTTTAAAAATAAGAACATATTCGTTACGCTATTTAATTTTTAAAAATTTAGTCGTTTTGATTAGAAGGTAAATAATGTTGTAAAATTAAAGTATTAAAAAGTATTATTTATTTAAAATATTAAAAATTTTTAGTTAATATATTTTGAACAGGGGGCCTAAATGGCCGAGTGGCTAGCACTCTGGTGCTCGGTACCACAGGTTTCGGGTTCGAGTCCCGGCGGTGCCGGGGTAGGTCTCGGTCTAACATGAGCGTAGAGCACTGAGGGAGTATCGTTACTCCGCGTCCGTAGCTTATCTTTAAGCCTGTGCACCTCCTGGTAGTGCTAAGTGAGCAGCGTCGATGCAGTGCTTGCCTTAAGGCATCTAAGACAATGTAAGTGTTTTCCAGTTTCATTAGAACAAAAAAAAAATATATTTTGAACAGTGTGAAACAAGGAATTCTTCAATAATTATAGTTTATCACAGTTAAAATCAGACAAATAAAAAAATGCATCTAAGTTTGAAATCCCTTTTGTCATGACAATAGTCTGTACCATCAAAAAGAGACAAATCATAGAAAAAGAAAAATTTAAATCTCCTGTTTCCAGACTATAATGGCTTTTTATCAATTTAATATGACTAAAGTCCTTGGCGACAGGGTTGATATGCATTTAGGTTCGGGATGTCTCATCTTGTTGAAAACTGGTCCTAATCCTTACAATGATGTGCCATAGATGCTGAAGATTATCACTCAAGTTACAAATAACAGAGTTTGGAACTACAATAACAGAAAATTATCTTTAGCTTGCCTGGAAAAATTGAGAGAAATGAACCTTAGTTAAATGAGGCTTTCGTTCGTGAAGCATGATTATCTTCTTTACGTAGTAAAAAGATAGTGGTTTAGAAAATTGAGTATTAAATTAAACCAATGATTACATTCATTTGCAAATTGTTACCGTTCGTGTTTTCAAACCTAATAAAAAGATTTTAAAAATTGAAAAAAAAATATTCATTTATTGCTTTCAAAAATGAACTCGTGTTAGAAGCTTCTTATTTTTTATAAATTTTTCGAATCAAATTATTTGAATCCATTTATTGTATTGAAAAATGAATGCGTCTTAGAACCTCCTATATATTATAAAATTTTCAAATCAATTTATTTGAATCCATTTACTGAGTTCAAAAATAAACTCTGCTAGAAGCCTCTTATTTATTATAAATATTTCAAATCAAATTATTTGAATGCATTCATTATATTCAAAAATGAACCACGTTTCAGATACCTCTCATTTGTTAAACCTTTCAAATCAAATTATTTGAATCAATTTTGGGGTTCAAAAATGAACTCGTGTGAGAAGTCTCTTATTTATTACAAACTTTTCAAATCAAATTATTTGAATCCATTTATTGTATTCAAAAATGAACTCGTGTAGATGCCTCTTATTTATTATAAAAAATCAAATTAATTGAATATATTTATTGTGTTCAAAAATGAACCACGTTTTTGAAGCTTCTTACTTATTATAAAATTTTCAAATCATATTTGAATCCACTCACTGTGTTCAAAAATGAGTTCGTTTTAGAAGCCTCTTGTTTATTATAAACATTTTTAATTGTTCGAATCCATTTATTGTGTTCAAAAATTAACTCGTTTTAGAAGCCTCTTATTTATTATTAACGTTTCAAATCAAATTATTCCGAAAAAAAAAAAAGTAAATTGTAAAGTATCAAATAAAACGCATATGTATTCGTTTAAATTATCAGGGGCCATTTCTCCAACCAATTCATTAATATTGATCTCTCATTTTCATTGAATATCTGATGCAGGTAGAAACAAAAAGTTATATTAAAAATGTTGGTTGACCAATTATTGTTTAAATCGAAAAAAAAAAAAAAAATCTTAAGCAGGATTTCACAAAACAACTTTTTTTTTTTTGTGGCTATTTAATTCAGACTCTTGGCTATAATTGACAGTTAAACTAATTTTAATTTGCAAATTTATAATATTTTATATAAATATCCAATGCGATAAAAAGTATTGTCTTTTGTGATAATTATAATTTTTCCAAAATATCTTTCTTTTCAGTTCTGTTTTCTACACTCATGTCCATAAATTAAGGATAATTCAGAATCACACAGAAATTGAACTCTAAAATAAAAATTTCACCTGTAGAATTATCACACACATCTTGAAGAAGAATATGCAAATTACAGGAAAATCACCAGATGGCGCGGATAGTACGAGAGTGTAAGAGAGGGGTATATAAGGAATGGTGGCAAAGTAAAATTGTTCACAAGCGCTTTAAAAGCCTTTCAGTGCAATAACCGCATAGTTATGGCGCAAAGGAAGCATTTGGATGATTTTTTACGTGGTAGAATTATCGGACGACTGGAATGTGGACGTACCCAGCTGGAAGTATCCGAGGTACTTGGAATCGCCCAGAGTGTCATCTCCAGGCTTTGGCAACGATTCCAAGATGATGGTAATGTGAGTAGATGTTACAGCACAGGTCGCCCCGAGTTACAACGCCGAATGAGGACCGGTATTTAGCAGTTACTGCCAAAAGAAACAGACGGAGCACAGCATCAGACCTGTCTCGTCAGCTCTCTTCAGCTACCGGTACGACAGTTTCAAGGCAGACCGTGTACAGACGCTTAGGGCACATTGGTCTATATGCTCGTCGACCTGTCAGATGTGTTCCACTTACCGCAACTCACTGTCGCTTGCGATTAACCTGGAGTAGAGAGCATGCCTTGTGGACACCGCAACAGTGGTCTGGTATGATGCTTTCCGACGAGTCCAGGTTTAGTTTGCTGTCTGATTCTCGCCGGACTTTCATATGGAGAGCGCCAGGTACCCGTTACCCCAAAGAGAACACCATTGAACGACACCGTTACGGTGGTGGAGGATGGCTCGTTTGGGGAGGAATTATTCTTGGTTCCAGAACTGACCTGCATGTTCAGAGTGTAATGATGACAGGCCACATCTATCGGGATGTCATTCTGGAACAACATGTACGTTTGTTTCGGGGCGCCATGGGTGCTGAATTTCTGTTTATGGATGACAACGCCCGTCCTCACCGTGCACACATTGTAGACGAATGCCTTCAATTTGAGGATATCACCCGTATGGATTGGCCAGCATACTCACCGGACTTGAATCCAATAGAGCATGTGTGGATATGCTTGGCCGACGAATTGCAAGCCCGACAACCCTCCCACCTGTCAACCGGAACTTCGAGGGTGTTGCTTGATGAGTGGTGCAATATTCCCCAAGATCAGATTGATAATTTGATACTCAGCATGCCTAGGCGTTGTAAGGCCTGTATTGTATCGTCCGGGAGACATACTCCATACTAACCATGTTATACTGTTTTTTGTAAATAGGTTCTTTTTTTAAATTTGCTACAGGAGTAAAATCGCAATTTTTATTAATTATGTCAAACATATAGCATCTTTTTTGCTCTTTACCTCTTGTTTAATAAATAGACTTTAC
>BPLR01012964.1:0-23379 GCA_021605095.1 Caerostris extrusa | reverse complement strand
TACGTATTGCTATTGCTAATCTAAAGAATATATGAAAACAGAATCTGGATTTGAATTCTTGTCCTTAAATAAAGGTGCAAGATAATGTTTGATATAGCAAAAGCATTCTTATTTATTAAGCAATTCTCAGTACATAAATATGTCTTTAAATTATGTAAATTTCAAAAATACTTTTGCCAATTTCGCTTTAAAGTGTACCACCATTCAATTAACCAATAAAAAATGAAAAGACAAGAAACAAATGAAAATTAAGAGGATAAATTCAGAACATTTGCATTTAAATTCATAGTCAGCCATTGCTTCTGTTTTTTTTTAAATGATTGTTAGTGGTTTGAAGTGAAATTCTACCACTCTAATAAATAAAAAAAAAATGAATTTTTAAAAACTTTAAGAAATCCAAAAACGTAAACTGCAGGTTTAAATTTCGAAATAAAAATAACTTTGAATTAATTATTTGATATATTTTAAGTTGTTCTTGTTTTCTAAAATCACTTATTTATAAACTATTTTTATTAATAAATGCTTATTTTCCCAATCTTATTTGAGTGCTGTTTTTCACTTTTTAAAATTTAAGTATTCGTTAGTATGAGGATTACGTTTTTAGGTTTGAAGTTAAAACCAATGATTATGTAACAAAAGTCTATATAAAATAAAACAAATTGTCTAAAAGGTAAAAATGTAAAGGATTAATACTTAAGTTTTATTAAATAAATCTTTTTATTTGTCATATTTTATTAGAAGCCAGAACTCAGTTTAAAAATTATAATATAAAGAATTTGATATACAAGTATATATTTATCATTATATATTTATACAACATTTTATTAAATCAAAATTACAAAAAATATGCAAATGTTACAGTAATAAATTTTTTTAGGTATGACATTTTTTATTTTCTTTATGTATATATGTCCTAAATTTTCAGAAAAATATTGAGAAAAATTAGCTTAATTATTAGTTGAAATTTTTTGTCTCTTATCTTAAAATGAGTTGAATTTACAATAAAATCTCAAAAACACTGTGTTAAATGCTGTAACTGCAAAGAATGTATTTCAAAACTGTTTGACAGTAGCTTAGGTAGTTGCAGTCTAATTTATAAGTGGAATTTCCCAGTGCCTGCAACTTAGCTTGTTTGGTTCAGCTTTTGGTGATCTCGTAGATCTCCACCATTTAGATCGCTCCGATAGTTTAAAATGAGCAAACCAAAATTTCAAATGATATGTTCAATATTTTTTAAAAAGTTAATCCTCTATTCATTGCAAGCAACATTTTTTTTAAATATGTTTAATTTTAAAATTGGTCTTTGGGAAAAGTTTATGGAACCCTTGATTTGCAAATGAAGCTCCAGGGTTAAACCCCACTGGTTTTTTGATCCACCTCAAAAATGTATCTCTGGTAAAATTCCCCAACAGCTTCTTGGGTGGAAACCATATCAAAGTGCTTGCTCTAGAGCATCCTGATTGATCTGCAATGCATCTTCCCCATTTAAAAGAGAAAATCAATGAATAGTATCCTGAAAATACAATGTAAATGAAATGTCTTTTTAAGCAGTGAATAATCAGATCCTTTTCAGTCCAAAAAATTTGTAATGCATCTAGATTTAATAAATTTTTAACAGTGGTTTCAGAAGAGCTACGACACTCCTCTTAGGGAGAGCGTTAATTTATGCTAAAACACGTGCAATTCTTCCAAATTCTCCTTGATACAAATCACAAACAATGATTTTTCATCAAAGCTCGCAACGAGAAACATTTCGAATTTCCTTACCATTTTCTTGTGGTGAAAGTCCCCTCTTTTATCTTTTTTCATGAAACGCGCAATAAATCTTCCTGGGAATTAAATGAAAATATGCTGTTTGCACCAATATCTTTAAAAAGCGCGTGGTGGTATGCCAGGAAAAACATCCCAGGATCCATGTTTGATGTGTTTTGAATACTTCTTTAAATGACTCCTTGCAGTGAGTAATTAGGGCTTAAAGTTTTAAGCTTCACTTGGTATTTTCCTCTGCTTCCGAATTTAGAGCACTGGTGGTTGGTTTAAATTGTAATCAAAGGGTTTCAAACACAATGCTTATTAGTTGAATTCTGTGAAAAGTATCTTGCACAGCCCCCAGTCTGTCAACTCCTCAGCTGTCCCGTGAGCCACTATTTGGGATGATTTCCAGCCTACTGAGTAAATATTTCTTTTCTCATTAATTTATTTTAATGGATTTTTTTTAAACTATTTCATTTTATTTTCAGGTTATAAAACCCTTAAATACAGTGGTATATTTAAAATACCCTGACTGTAAATAATTCATGCGCAGTTTTTTGATATCCCATGTTTAAAAACTTCTTCTTTAAAAATTTAGCTATTAAAATATTTGAACTTCAACAGTTTCATAAATTATCTGGTCTCTATATAAATTTTGCATTTTTATTGCACTATTCTTTGTTTAATAATAATACAATAATTTCGTTACATATTTATATATATGCTATATACAAATGTTATTATTTAAAGAATTTTTTAAAAGAGCAAATACACTTTAATTTAATGTGATGTATGTTTATAGATTCCTTAAAGTAGATTTTTTTAAAATCTTTCTTGAACTAATAATAAATAATAATTTGTAATAAATTTCAAATAATTTTAGGATTATTATAGTTATGTTCTTAAAATTATTAAACAATTTAATTATATTTTAAATAGAATTGCTTGCAAAGGAAGTTTGAATAAATTTTGCTATTTTTTACAAAATAAGTAATAATTCATGATTAATTTTACTAAATAGTAACTAATATTACATAAAAATGCTCAAAAACATAGATTTTTCTAAACTGTGTTTAGAATTAATTAATTTTTTTAAATTAATGCTGATTAAATTAAAATTTTTAAAGTGTTTTAAGATTTTGGAACCAAAATTACATAACATTTATTTTTATATTGATGATAATTTACAATAAATTATTTACATTCTGTTTTGGCTTCAGTACATTTTTTATGTGAAAGTTTTCACAATTGTTATAGTAGCTACTATGTTATATGGATATCCTGTAAAAAAGCCTGACAAATATTCATCCACAAGCAACCGAAAGAGAAACCTGTTGAAAAATGACATTTATATTTAACTGCCAAATGAAGTTTTAAGCAACTTATTCAACAGTAAAATATAATACTTAATTTTTAAATTGTGCTTGACGAATATGAATTTTGTATACATATTTAATATCACCATTTTATTTGAAAAAGTGAGATCCATATTTCGAAGTATGTTTTGAAAATGAATGACTGCTCTCTATTAAATTTTATTTATTTCATGCATTTTTACTTAAAACATTCTCAACCTCAAGAAAACGGAAATGAAAATTATTGATAAAAGGGAAAATGTTTTCTTCAATAAAAGAAAATAGTTTTTTAAGGTGTTAGAGGTTTTTAATAATTTTATTTAGCTCTGCAAACACACAAAACGAAATTAAGCTTGGTGTTTTCAGTTCTCTCTGAATTTAAACTTTTTCACTTGCCAAACCGATGCAACCCTTGCTTTGGTTACATTTCCCCCGTTTTTGTTTCTTCTGTTATCAGTTATTGTATTCCATTTATATTGAATATGATGGTTTAATGAAAACTTTCGAAAATTATGAGGTAATTTAATTTTGAAATTGAAATCTATTTTTACTTAATTACGAAAATAATTATTTTTCAAATTTCTGAATTGTTATGTAACTAGAGCATTTTTTCAATTTATAGTTGTGTTAGTCATAGATGAAATAAAATTTGCAAATTATGTAAATATTTAGTTTTCATTTAATTATTCTTAGGTTATTATATATAAAGACTTATATGTTTACTAAATCTTACATAACCATTATTATTATATTATATTATATTAATGTAAGAATTATTTCCAACCTCAAAATCATAAACATAAAAGTTTCTTTTTTTTTTGTCTGTAATTTATTGTAATGTATCAGAGAAGTTCTACTTGTTTTTTTTCTCCTGAAGTTTTATATTTGAGGAAATATCTGAATTATCTTTTTTCATTCATTTATCATTGATACTGATAATGATGCTTTATTGGATTATGTTGTCATTTTAAGTAAATGTTATTTTCATAGCAAAGAAGAGCAAAGTTGTTTTAATTGAAATTTATTAGTTGAAAGGATATTATATACATTTTCTTTATGTTTATCCTAGAGTAAAAGTTATAATGTTTGGATTAAATTCACATATATTTCATTTTTATGATCGTCATTAGAAATATTAAAAATATTCTGAATTATGTGTTTATTTATTGAAATATATATATGGAATGTAAAAGTATAAGATATGTTAGCAAATTTAACCTCTTTCTTTGAAGAGTTGTAAAGTCTCAAAATATTATTGGGGCTAGCATTATTCATATAAATTTTTCTAATCTAATCTATGTACCTTAAGTCTAGTGAAAGACTTTCCTATGAGCGTTTACATCTATTTTATATAATAAGGCATGTGAAATGGATGATAAATATTGAATATTTAATATTACTTTTAATTATCCCAGGAAAATATTGAGATCAAGGCTTCATTCTTATATATCCAAAAAAAAATTTTTTCTTGCCCTTTTGCTGAATGTACAATAAAATGTATTATTTATAACTGGAAAATTTTCCTGATTTTGAAATATGTTTTAACAGATAAAATATCCAAATTCATCTCTAAAAATCAATTTTTGTGATCCTTTCAAAATTTCCTTATTTACTTAGATTTGCTATTTTATATAAATTGTGTTAACTGTAATATACATTTTTTATAATATTACTTACTACATAATATTTTATCTAATTATACAAATTTTTTTATAATACTTTAAAAAATTTAAATATATTATCTTAAAACATTTCCACATAGTTAATGTCCTCCATTACTGTGAATAAATTTTATAAACAATTTTTATGGTGCAAAATTTTTTATCGCAACTAATTAAAAAGTGCTTAATGACTTAAAAAACCCAAAAAATTAGTTTTTACATTAAATCATCTTAGTGTATTAAACTACTACTTATAATCTTTTTATGAGAGAAGGGAACGATTAAATTAAAATTAAAAACAAATATTTTTCTGGATTCTGGCTTGTTACCTGACCAAATTATGTTTGTTTTTCAGTGGCCATTCATAACTAAAAAAATTACTGTGTTTAACAAATTATCTTCGATCGAAAAACAATTATACTTTCAATGTATTGAAAAATTTTGTACATTATATATATTTTTTCGGTTTGATTCTTTTTTTTGTTAATGGATGTACTGTGCAAAAGAGAAAAAGAAAGTTGGTAATTTAGTTTTCATTTCAAAGAAATTGGTAATTTATAATTTGATAATGCAATATTTATTTGAATAAATTCTTAAGCGTGTGCATTATGTTTTAAATAAGGTTTTTATTTTATCATTATTGTAAGAGTGCAAAGAAATTATTTAATATTTCTCAATTTTTTTTCAGATTAATAGAAATCAGTCAAGTTTAAAAATAATATTCCATGAAAAATATATTATGATGGTTGCCAATTTACTGATTGATTCCACTTTAACAATCCTTACATTTATTGTAAGTGTTTACTATTTTAGAAACTAAAAGAATCCATATAAATTCTTTAAATAAATTATGAAAACTTTTAAAAATAAAATAATAGATTTATTATCTGATTTAAGAGTGATAAAAGAAATTAGTAATTAATGATTCTATTTAAAATCCTTTTCTTCTATAATTCATCTAATCAAGGCCTCATTAAATTAGAATAGCAAATAAATGCTAGTATTCATTTATAGTCATACATTTTATTTTTTTTTAATCTATAATATTTGGAACTGGTTTTTAGTGTTATAGGAGCCATATATATGTATAAAATATTATTTATATTCAGTGTGTTGGATATTGTTTTTGTAATTGTAAGTTATTTCATAGAGCTTTTTTCTTGTTTAAAAGTTTTCATTTGTGTTTTAGTATCTGTGTCAAAAACATAGAATCCTTTATTTGGTTAAATATGACTTAGTATATTCGAATAGTCAAGTATGTTTCTGGACTTTTCAATGTAATCAAGACTGTCATATGCAAATCCACATGTATCTTATAATTGTTTTGTAAATTTGTTTTACATAAATATTGATTGATAATAAGGTTTTCTACTTATAGTGAAAAATTATTTGCCGAAACAAAAATAAATGTACATTTGTAACATTTTGTTAAAACTAATGCTCAATCTTTATATTTTACTCTAAAGTATTTTTTTTTTTTTAACATTTTGTATTTATATATACATATTTAATGTTTTAAAATAGTTGATCATTTGGAATTTGTGTTAATGACAAGAAGTGTAAAATTTAAAAGAAAATAATTTTTTAAATTGTGAACATTTATTTAAATATTTTATTCCTAAATTATCATTAAATAAAAAAAAAACCCTGTATGAAGTAAAAATTTTTAAATTAAGAAAAATGTAGTTTAAATTTTTCAGTTTGATTTTATTTGGATTGTAAAACTTCAATGTAAAAAAGAAAATATGGGAATGTTATGTAATTTGAAATGATTATTTTTTGTTTTACTTGTGATGTTTTTGTGGTTTGCTGTGTATTGTATATTTATCCAAGATTGAAATGAATTTTTGTTTACATTTGTTATGTTACAATAAAAGTGTCAAAAAGAGCTTTTTTTTTTTTGTTTATTATAATAGTGCTTAAAATAGACATAATTCATAACAATTTTAGATATTGTTTTATTTTAATTAACATTTTTTAATATGATTCCAAAATTTGATGTTTATGATAATTATTATCTATATTTTTGCTATTGAATTCATATTCAGAAAACATCATGTTAGCTAGTTACACATTGGCTACAGAGATTATGCATCTGTTCACTGCCAAGATCATATCTACATTTTTTTCTTTTTGTTTCATTTAAATATAGATATTAGAAATACCTTTAGCAACAAATAAATTCACATGAGTATACTACTTGTTGTTGGCATATGAAATAATAGTTTTGCTCCTTGTGTCAACTATGAGATTAAAAAACAAAACAAAAAATAACGTATAATAACATGCATGCAAATTTAAATGATTCAGAATTAAGTGATTTTTCCATTGAAGATCAGATGAATTCCTTCCTTCCAGTGAAAAGTCTAGTAAATCAATTTCTGATAATTATGTTTACAAACCAGTACATAATGACAATGATATACCAATGCAAAACAACAATAATAACTGAACTGTTATAGAAAACAATCCACCTTATTTCGATTCAACCAAAACACAGTTTTGAAGATTGATGACATCAGTATTGAAAATTAGTAAACATGTTTTCTTTTAGAAGAAATCAATTTATATGTTTCATAAGAAAAATCAATAAGCAAAGATCACTTCTCGAAAGGCAATTGTCAATTGTCACTAGGACCGATTTGAATGTATTGGAAATTAAAGTTTTTCTGGGATTGTTTCTACAAATGTGTCCATGTAATCATCCAGCTATTAAACATTATTGCAATACTACGATTTTCTATTTTGGCAATCTTTCATTAGTCGAAACACGTTTCAAATAATTTTTGCGATTTCTTAATTTTGTAGACAACACTAGAAACGGATAGATTGTACAAAATTAGACATGTTTTTGAACCACTTTAATAAAATTATGAAGGATAATTATGTAAATTAAAATCTTTAAATTGACAAATATATGATATTATGGTAAGGAAGGTTATTCTTTTTACCAATATGTCAAAAATAAGAAACACAAGTATGGTATCAAGCTATATAAATTATTGTGTGAATAAAATGGAATTATTTTAAAAGTATGCATTTACCGAGAAAATCTGAAAATATCGACAGAGAGATTGGTCACATAACTCCCTGGTAGTTTTACATTTGATGCATCAACCATTTAGATAAGGGATATAAATTGTACATGGACAGTTTTTATAATTCCATTTCTTTTATGGATCATCCACAAAACATGTATGCAGTATACACTATGGATGAATAGGAACGAAAAACCTGAATCAAAATTTTAATGGAAATTAAATAATTGACTGGACAAATTAAGATTTTATGGTATATAAATGAACAAGGGTGAAATTTTTTTGGGAGTAAAAAATGAAGCCAATGTTTGTAAATGGAAAGATAAGTATTAAGTACTTACAAATATCAAAGATCATCATCAGAGATTATAATGCAAAAATGTCTGGAATTAATTTATCTAACTTAATGCTGAGCTTTTACTCAGAATTTAAAAAAAAAACAATCTGTTTATCAAATAAAAAAAAATTTGTCTTCAAGCTCAAGTAAATAAGCTTCATAAATAATGCGTTTCATAAAAAGAAACGCATTACTTACATTGTTATTTGCATTGTCTTCGCAGTGGAGCCCTCTAGCTTGAAGACAAATTTTAAATGGCTCTGCTTAGGAGCCCTCGAGTGCAAAGGGTTAATAATGACAATCTTTTATATTCTAAAAATCAGAGGAAATAAAATGGCTATTTTGAAATTTCTTGAAAAATTTGTAAAATGCTTGGTTGGATTAGAAATGAATTAACTTATAAGGAAAAAAAATATCACAATTTTCCACTATTTGGAAGAACTTCTACTAAAGAAGAAGGCCCGACCTACAAAGCGATATAAAATTTGTACTGAAAGAAAAAGACATGAAATAAGATAACTTTGCCTATTACGTGAAGAAAAACTAGCACTTTGCATGGAAAACTGTTTTAAAATTTACTACATATAATTTCTTTAATAAAGCAAGAGCTGTTTGAAAACTGGCACTTTTGAATTTAAAAAGTTGCAATTAAATTTATAACAATTTCTTCCATTGTGGTTCTCAATCAGAAAAACATAATTTTTATGTAAAATTTGATTATATAATCTAATGACTTTCAATCAAACAAGAAAAGGAATATCATACACATTTTTGAAATTAAAAGTATTTTATAATCTAAAAGAAGTTGAAGAACATTTAAGAAAATATCAAAATTTTATTGGTATGTTTGTTAAAAGGTTTAACTGACCCAGAAAAAAAAAGACTATTTTGATTATACGTTTCTTTGGTAATTTTGTGATGAACATACTTTTGATGCATAGTTGAGAAATGCTAGGGAAAATGAAGTAAAAAAAAAAAAAAAATAATCATAAGAACATTAAAAGTATTTCATTAAAAGAAATATTTACGAATATTTGGAATCAAACACACAACATAATGGTAAGCAGATAATTTGTACAACATAATAAAATTTTTAATAATAGATGGAACTTTTGTTTCAATGCAGTATTAATTATTAAAATCTAATAAATAAAATACAGACTTGTAAACAAATACAGTCCTTTACGAAAATATAATCATATAATTTGTTGAGTATGAACAGTGACATGTAATAAAGATAAAAGAGCTCATATTTTATCAAATATTATTTAATAAAAATTCAATTTAGAAAATATTTTTTATTTAAAATTAGTTTTGGGTGAAATTGTATAACAACTTATATTAAGAAAAATTATTTTTCTGTTGCATTCAATGTACAAATTAAAAGTATTGTACAGGAGGAAAAAGTTTATACATTTAATTTTTTTTATCCCTAATAATAGATATTCAAATGTTTGTGATAGTCCCTACATGCAAACATAGAACAAGACCATACAACCATAGACTTTCCATTAAATAACAAAGGCTTTTTATATAAACACTGGTTAAAAAAACAAAAGACTAAACAAATTAAAATAAGTGTATATAAGCTATTTTTCCACAATTCATAAAATCTTCAATGAACAAAATGTAGATGATTATGTTTTTAATTTATTGAAGAATGAACAACAGAATTAAGAAATCTCAATTGCCGTTTACATCCATTTGAGCTTTATTCAATTTTTTTTGTAATCTGGATAATATTCGTTGTAATTATATCTCCTGAATGGGACTTGACGTTTTATTAATCCATATAATTTTGCTTTTTCAATAGCAACTTCAAGTTGTAGCAACTTCTTTCGACAAAGATTAATTATGCGTGAATCGTAAATTTCTCCAGTTTGTGGATGAATGAATTGCTTCAAAAGTTCGACATTAGTATAATCCAGAACTAAATATTCATCTCTGCATATTGGACACGGATTACCAGTAGCAATAAATCCTGACATTACACAGGATTTACGAGTTTTTCGGGGAGCAAATTGTCCTTTAAAATTGCGCCGGTACTTAACCCACACTGGTTCATCGCCGTATGTTGTCTTATACGCTTTGCTCTTCATATAACGAATGCTTACTTCAGGATCAATTGGAAATCTCCGATCTTCAGCAGGATCCCCATGATTCTTTTTATTCTTATCGTCTGTTTCTACAGAAGGCTCATTTTCCGATAATGTAATATTACTAATCATAAGTGGACGAATTAACTCGATGTTGTTAAGCTTATTCCATTCCAATTTCCTAGTTTTATTGAAATTTTGATTAGATTCCAATTTAAAACTGTGATAAAATTTGGAAGTTTGATTGCATTTTACAGTATTATTCAATAAATTCTTATATAATTCACGATTTTTAAATAATTTCAACATTTTACAGAACTTCGGAAAGCACAATAACATTAAAGGTAAATATTTTGAGTCTTCATTTCATTTCATTATTGCAATATTAAATTAAATTTTTAAAAAATACACATAAATAAAGTTAATCAGAGATAAGAAATAAAACTAGGCTTGAATAAATTGACGAAATTTCACTATTTTACTTTCTCTTCAAAGGTAAAATCCTTGTAACTTTAAAAAATTTTGGTTGGTCTAAAGTTTTGTCTATTATTATTTGGTTTATATAAAAGTTTAGAATATTCAAAGTATTAAAAATATTACTTTGTGATTACTTTTACTTATTACTTAGTGATTTATGTATCAAATGTATATTTTATTCTTATAAAAAAAAAAAAAAAATTTATGTTATATAAAAAAAAAAAAGGGAAAACTATATTGTAACAGCAAAGAAATATGCAACTCAACTCCATACTAGTTTGTTTTATTTGTTCAAGAATGGTGTTTGTGGTATCGCTCAAAATTTAAAGTATTAATTTTTGTTATTAAAATTTCAAAACTATTAGAGATAAATTGAGATTAATTTAACGCGTGTTTATGGAGCAAGATTCTGAACGATTTATGAGAAGAGCGGAAAAGCGAATAGAGGAAGCTAAAGCAAGAGCCAGACCAGGTGAGTCTTCGTATTTTTATTTCTTTTATATGTTTTATTTTTGCTCAATATATTATTTTATAATTCCTATATTTTAATTGATGTCAAAACTGAAGTGTAATTGGTAAGTTATTGGTTGATTGAAACTAACAAAACTTTGCAGAAAATAGTAGAAACTTATTTCATTTTTGACTAACTATTTTTAAAAAAGAGCCTCACATTACAAATTTTGTTTTTTTGTTGCTTGTGGGGAACATTTTATTACACTTTGGATTTTAATAGGAAGAAAAGTGTAGATCATTTAGCAAAAATAAGGCATTTTATGTCTTGTCTGTCAAATTATTCAATAAATAAAAAAATAAAACAAATTGAAACCAGTTAAGTACTTAAAAGTTATTTAATGAAAACTATTAAATATTTATTATCACCTTTGCAAAGAATCATATTTTTTTATAAAGTGATGTTGCTGAACCAAACTTTTGGCTTCATAAGTAAATGACTTGCTTTTTGTGAAAAAAATATTCACTTTTATTTTTCAATTATACTGTCTTTTAATTGATAATAAACCGTAGTTGTTCATTATTTTGATCTGTTGACTTACAAAAATACTTTCATGAAAGAGCAAAATTTTTTTATTTGTATGAAAATAAATTTATAAAGAGTGGTCAAACATTTCAATTTGGTCCAGAGAGGTTGTTACATTCTGTACTGAAATAAGTTAACAAACTTTCATCTTAGTATTATGTTTTGAATTTTAGAAAAATAAAAAAAAAAAGATCTTGTAGAAAAATGTAACATTTTACCTCTTCAATTTTAATAACCTGTAACCCAGCTAATTAGATTCTTTATTTAGAAGTTGTGTTTAAAGTAGGATTAATATCTCTTTAAAAAGCATATTTTTAAAATTTAGGTAGTAAATTTTATTTATTTACAGATTTTAATATTATACAATTTTCATAATGTTATTATCTTTTAACTTCATTGTCCTTCATAAATCGATCATTTTAAGTTAATTCTTATACATTTGCTAAGGAAAGCTAATTATTTCTAAAATAAATTTTTTTTTATATTCTTATACTTATCAAGTAGAACATTTTGTATAATATTTAATATGTAAATATTATACAAAATGTTCTACTTAATAAGTATAAGAATATAAAAAAAAATTTATTTTTTTGTTCCTACAATTTCCTACAATTTTTGTTCTTTGCATGTTTGTAAATAAATTTAAATTAAAAAAATATCTATGGTATGGAATTTCTATTTTCCATGAGCTTGAGAATTTTTCTTTCTGTTTTTTTTTTTCTCTCTCCGAGATGCTTTAAAGCATTACTTATTCAGCTGGTGAAATGTATAAAAAGAAAATATTTTATGCAGCCCTGCCTTTTTTTTCATATTAAAAATAATGTACAATATTTGAAATTTTTTTTTTCCCTTCAAAAAATGTAAATAGATTTGCATAAAAACTCAAACCTTTACGTAAAAAAGATTTTCCTAAAAGTTCAGCAATCCAAAAATTAATTAATTGTTGTCATTTCTTAAAAATATATTTAAAAAATATTAACTAATAGTTGGCAAAATAAAATTCTACTTCAACTTAATAAATAAGCTGAAAGAGAAAAGAGTTGACAGTAAAATTTATGTAAATTACATGGACATGGAAGCAGTTTGAAATTTCTTTTTGTGCTTTTTTTCAGAACTTTATCGGTGTACAGTTGATGCAGTTTTTGGTGTACCATGGTCATTAAGTTTTTAAAGGAGAACTGCAGAGCTGAAATTAGTTTGATATGAAAATTAGATCCTGTGACATAGAAAAAGGATTTATTGTAGTTAGTTTACTTAAATTGGTTTTTAAATGTTCCATTATATCATTTTTTGCTTGAAATGTTTAATAAATAAAATTTGTATAACATTTTACTAAAAATATCTTTTGTTAGTTGTTTGTCAAAATATTTTCTTGAGGTTTTATTTTTTATTTACTAAATCTTAAGTCATGTGAAATAATTATGCACCAAAATATTAATGTGAGACATTTTTTTTTTTTTTTCAGAACTCATTGATAAAGATGGTAATGGTTGGATTAAATTAAATTATGCTGAAACATTTGATCTTAGTCTGTGTAATATAAAAGATAATGTTGAACGTATCAGTGTAAAAGATGTATCACGAGATGTTTTCATAGAAAAATATGAAAAATTGTATAAACCAGTTGTTATAACTGGCTGTACAGATCACTGGAAAGCTAGTTACAAATGGACTTTGACGGTGAGTATTAGAGTATATTATAATACTCTATAATATGTAAATAATCATTTTTTCCTTTTTTTATTTTATTGGTTTGATTGTTTAAATTATTTGCTATTATTTTGCCAAATATATGGAATAATTAAAAAAATTTTATCTTTAATTTAGAAAATATTGGAATTGAGTTTCTGATGATGAATATGACATTTTTTTTATTTCTGTGCTGTGTTAACAAATGATTTTTTTTTTTGCATTGCTTATATATATTATTTAAAATTAATGAATTTTAATAAAACTCTTATTTGTTTTATTTTGTTGGAAATTCACATGCAAAGATCTATTAGCTGATATAATTGTTAATTTAAATAAAAACGTTTGTTATGAAATGTTTGTTAATTCAGATAAAAATTGTTTTCTGTGATGCTTATGAGAGAAGTCAAAGAAAATATGTTGGTATTGTTTAAATTGTTTAGCAATAATCATGTTTTCAATTTATATTGTTATGTATACTTTTTTTTTCTACCGTGCTAAATATTATCTAAAGTTAGCCAATGTTATTCAAGCTTAAAATTTCAATTACAGATACAATATATATATATATATATATTCACATGATATTATCAACAAAACAATTAAATTATAATTAACTGGATATTATATGAGGACATTTCTTTTTCTCTTGCAAAAATTATGATTTTAGGTTATACAGTACTGCAGATTACGGGCAAGAAATTACATTGTATCACTAAATGTTTATTCTTAAAACTATTATTATTTTGAAAAGTTTTAAAGCCGCTGTGCATAATGTAACAAAACAATGATTTGCTAATTATTTCTGTAATTTATAGGCATGTGCAAACAAAATAAAAATCACTCTACATATTGTAGATAATTTTTTTCTTTAACATCATTTAAGTCAAAAATGATTGAATGTTTATGGTCTTTATAACCCATAAAAATGTTTCTTTAGAATTGTTATTGTTTTTGTGCATATATCCACTAAGATTTCAAGTCAAATTTAATTTTATTTAATGAGCCAATATTTATTATATAATATATATATTTCTTTTTCAGAGACTTGTAAGAAAATATCGTAACCAAAAATTTAAATGTGGTGAAGACAATGAAGGGTACAGTGTAAAACTGAAGATGAAATATTTTGTATATTACATGCTAAATCACCATAAAGACGATAGTCCACTATATATATTTGACAGTAGTTATGGAGAAGTAAGTTCTCTCTATTTTAAAGTTATTAATAAATGTATCATTAAATAAAAATATAACCAAACAATTTTAAAATTCTATTCAATAAACTTATAAAACATTACTTAAATAGATATATAGTAACAGCATTGGACTACATAAAACAAAATATAATCTTTTTTTTTTTTTTTTCTATTTCAAAGACTTTGTAGCATTTTTATGAATGTGATTTTTTTTTTTAAATTTGAAAAATTGAAAAAATTTTTTGTTTTTTTTTTTATATGTATTTTTTTGTGACATTTAATTAAGTAATCATTATATATTATCAACATTAACACAAGAGAAACAATGTTCTATAAAAAAAAATACCTTTTTTTCTATTGACTTTCTGGATTAATCTTTATGTAAATTATTTTATGCTTAATTAGTGAAAAATTTTTTTTTTTTCCTTTATCATATAACAGTTTTTTAATAGAGAAAAATACATATTTTATTATATTCTTAATGTCATCTCATGAAATTTTTTTTGTTATTTAAACTATTTTATGAAAGATCTTTTTTATTAATTCTTTAATTTGAAATTACATCTATAGCTTTCACAAAAATTTTAATTAATTTTTATTTGATTTGGTAGGTCATTGTGTTTGATATAATTTAGAAATGAATTTATGGAAAAAAAAAAAAAAAAAAAAAAAATTCTATTGTAAAATAATTATGCGATTTCCATATCTTTATTTTGAAAATTTTTTTATGCTTCTTGCTGTCCTGTCAAAAAAAACATACAGCAAAGTTTCACATACTGAAACATCACCAAGCAGTATAAAAGTGAATCTTCACTCATCTATTTCACAAAAGTATGTTTTTATCTGTTATCATAAGCATATGATAACAGATAAAATAGAGATAAATGTTTTTTTTCTGTTATCATAAGCTGTATATGATAACAGTTTTACATATTATACATTTTTAATACTACATTTTGTTTAGAATAATTTTTGTAGTTTTTTTTATTGATAGCAAATGCTAGTAAAATTAATATTATTTCATTTCCATTGGGCAGTAAGACAAACCTGTTTTTGACAGGTTAATTTTTGACTAATTGATATACAAAGAGTACATTATGCCTGACTTGTGGCTTAGTGCAACATGCCCGCTGATGAACATTAAGACTGAGGTTCAGTCCATTGGTTGCCTTTGTTGTATACACTATTTCAAAAAAGCGAGACTATGGCATTTGTAATGTTCAGCATCTTGCCTTGTTAGCTAGATTACCTAGTGAGAGTTTCTCCCAAACAATATGCAAGTGTGGGATAGTTCCTCCTAAAAGTCTTCCCAGAAGGCATTGCCCTCCTTCTTCAGCGACACAGAGCATATAGAATCCTATTTAGTGATTATGACATTTACTTACAATATGTATCAGCATGTTCAAGTCCCATTATTTTGATGAGGAATATTTTTTTCTGATTCTACATTTCTGTGGAAAGAAAAAAATAAAAATATACTCTTTTCTTTTTCTGGTATAAATGAGCTATTCTTTAATTAAATTTACCAAATTGATCATTATATATGTTATAATGCAAATATGGCCCTTCATTATATCTATGCTGTTAAAGAGTATTTTCTTGGATTATCAAATTTTTCATTTGACTTTGCTTGTAATAATTTTTCTTCCCTTTGTAGTTGCTATATTATTTGTATGCTGATCTAAATTGTTTATTCAAAAAGTTCATGTAAATACTGACTAATGTTTTGTATCAATAAAACTTAAATAAATCGATTTTCTTTTCTTTGTTTAGAGAAACGAAACTTCATATATTAAGAAATAAAAGATTTTCTTTATTCAATATTATTTTGTCTGTATTATAATATATTATATGATTTCTACAGTTTTAAATTGATTATTCTACAACAGTGTATGCGTTTTCTTTTTTTCCCTCTTATTTCAGCATCCTCGTAGGAAAAAGCTACTGGATGATTATGATATCCCAATATATTTTCAAGATGATTTATTTAAATATGCGGGGGAAGAAAAGAGACCGCCTTATAGATGGTTTGTAATGGGAGCTGCACGGTCTGGTACAGGAATACACATAGATCCCCTTGGAACTAGTGCATGGAACACTCTTATTGAAGGACATAAAAGGTATCTTTTCTTGGTAAAATATGATTTATATGTTACCCTTTTTGTTATTAATTATCAATTTCTTAAAGCTTTATAACAGAAAGCATAATCTAAAACTAATTATACCTTTACAAAACTTAATGACATTTTATAAAGTCGACAACGTAACTGTCACATTGAAAATGGTCTGCAGGAAATAAAAACCACTTTTCTTTCATGCTAAAACTGGTGCATCAAATTTCAATTGATACTTAGTAATCAGAACTTTGTCATCATTAATAGCATAAGAGCTATGTCAACAAAGGTGATGAGGTAACTTGTCATATGTACTTAAATTTAATGGTCAACTTAAAACAAAAGTTAAAATAAAGATATTATCTTCAAACCTCGTATACCTAAAATTTGGAAAATTGCAAATCTGTAAATATTTTTTTTTTTTATTTCCAATGGCAGATTATGAACAGTTCAGCAATAAAAAGAACAACGAAAAATAAAAAAGAACAGAGAAAACAACAAAACATGCTGCAACAGAGTTCATTAATCTAACATATCTCTAGCCTCCCAATATCACTGGGTGAGAAAATTCTTGCTCAGAGCAGGACAGTGAAGTAGATGCGTGGAGTCTATATCCTCTCCAGACCTGCACAGAATGCATATCGGGAAGGAACAATTTTGAGTCTGTAAAGATGTTTTCGCAAGCAGTCATGTCCAGTGGCTAGTCGGAAATGAGCGACTGCTCTACGCTTTGGACCATTGCATAGATTTGGGATGGCATTCTTCCAGGACTTTGGGAAACATGGTTATAGTAACTATGATCTTTAAAATAACTTATGATACAAGTAAACCATTATTTTCATTAATTCACATTAATGACAGTAAATATTGATAATATTTCACTAATTTAAGTTTACCACATACATACATACATATGTATGTAACATGGCATTGATACTCTTTATTAGTGTGTCATATTGTTTTCTGGCAATTAGTATACTACTTCTTTTCAAAGTATTGAAAATGAAATATTTGGATTATGAGTTGCTTTCTGATTAATAAAAATCTGCAAAATCTGCTCCTTTTAGCATAATAATCAACCTAAATTATAAAGGAAGTGAATTTTATACATTTGTTTAATTTCAAACAATATTTATGTTAATTAATATTTAAATGAAGTTAAGATTGTTGTGAGTCTTTTACAGTGGGGGTTTTTTTTTTTTTTTTTTTTTTTTTTTTTTTTTTTTTTTTTTTTAAACCTCTGGTCGCACATCTTACATTTTCTTGGATATATTTTTAGGGCAAAATATGAAACACTTATAAAAGGAACTAAAAATTGAAAGAATTCTATTACATTCATTGATTTGAACAGAATTACAGTCCCTCTATTTAGAAGAGACAATCTTAGCTCACCGATCCCTCATGGCAATAATCCTGTTATCTAAGAGTTATTTGTTAAGGAAGGAGAAATACTTTAGGTTAACTAATTTTCTACATGAAAGACTTTTCAACTGTTTTCTCTATTGACTGGTCACCTGTTGAAAAATGACCTGGCATGGCCGACAAAAAAAAAAAAAACTTTTTAAATTTTCATTAATGGAATTAAAGTATATGAAAATGTCCATCATCTTAAATTTATAATTAACTTTATTTTTTAGGTGTTGTATTAAATTCTATTTTAAACATTCTGACAAAAAATTATTCATTTTTGATAAAAGTCTTTTAATTTTGGTAAATTTTATTACTAAAAATATTGGTGGAAGTGTAGAGGAATCGAGGAAATCTTAAGTGCAGATGTAAAATGTTGATAATGTTTAAAAATTATGATTTGATAAATTGTAAAGAAAAAAATTGTAGGTTAATTACTTTTTATAAAAAGGATTAGAAAATAAAATATTAATAAGCATATATAATAAAAATATTGAATGTTTGAAACAATTAACTTTAATTTTTTGAATAATTTTCTTTTTTAATTAAAAGAAAACTTTCAAATAGTAGTTTTTTTTTTTTTTAAATTAAAAAAGAATTGTTAGAATTAGAATTATAGAAGCTATTTTATTATTATGAGCAAAATTATTTAATATATTAAAAATATAGCATCTTTGTGTTTAAAATGTACTATTTTCTTTTTACTTGTCTTAAGCTATATGTAATATGTTTGTACCTACTAATTTAATACTGTTATTTTTATAAGACAAAATAATATATATTATTTTTATAGAACATTGTAGCAAATATAAAGTATAAGGATGTCTTTTAAGTTAATGCAAATACCATACCTTTAAAAGTTGTAAAAATGCTTTGTTATGAAAAAAATTGTTTTTATAGATATATGAATTCGATAATAGTCATTGAATTTATTAAAAAAAATTTCTAAATCAATTAGTAAAGATCATCTTACATAATGTTGCCACATGAGTATAAATGATGCCATGAGCTGTAAGTGAAAAATATCAAATATAAATTGTTTTGAAATATCAAATGTAAATTGGCATGAAAGAAGCTTTTGATTATATGTATGTTAGTAGCACTAGCTTCCTTGAATGAGCTAGAAATGTAACAATTTATAGAATTCTGTTTTGTTGTCATATTTTTTTAACAAGTTTTCAGATATACAGCCCACTGTTTATGTGTTTGAGTGTTTTATTTATAGGAAAAGTAAAAATAGCGCATAGAATTACAGTAAAAGAGTCAGAAATCGTTTGGCCAGCAACTCCTGCATATAATCCATGGATTATATGCTAAAAACACTTCTGATATTCTTGTTGAGACTATAGGCTTTTGTGTGTGATGTATAAACTTTTAATCCTTCAGAAATTTCTGTAAAAATTAGTGCTTTTTTTTTTTTTATGTAATAGCATTAACATCTTTTAATATTAAGGAACTGATGAAAGTCATGGATAATAAAAGGAAACTATAACAAAAAAGAGGCAAGTAGTGATGGGAGTCATGCACCAAAGCAACTGGATAAAAATAAGAAAGGATGAAGTGACAATTGAAAATTAAAAACTTTTTGCAGAAGACCAAATTAATAATTAACAATGATGAAGACTGCTATCTCTCTAGCAAACAAACAAAAAAAAAAAAATGATAAACTGTCAGAATATTTTTTTAATTTGTTTCATTTAGAGTTAAATAGCTTAAAATGAAATGTTACAGTATTTTTTTTATTCTTAAGATTGATTCTTGTATACCTGTCTGAAGCCTTTTTGTTTATTTTATTTTTATAGAGTATGTACACTAATTACTTGTCTTCTATTGTCATTTTACCACAATTCCTTTATGCATGTTTTTCCTGTTTTCATTGTCTTATATGTTAATTTATATTATTTTAGTGTCAAACACACTCTAACAATGAAAAACACTTTATTCTAATTTCATGTTTTAATCATGGGTATACAAATTGAAATTGATTTACATGATATGTTAAACAATGTAAATGACTAGTTTTGAATTATGTGCAGAGCAGGTAATACCTGATCTTTTAATTTTTTTTTTTTTTTTTCCTTTTTTACAAAAATCATGTCTACTTATCAATATTATTGTCTTCTAATTCTGTTTATGTAAAAGATAATTTTCTTTTTTGTAAAAGATGGTGTTTATTCCCAACACATACACCTAAAGAACTTATTAAAGTACGTCCAGGTGAAGGTGGCAAACAAGGTGAAGAAGCTATAACTTGGTTTCACTACATTTATCCACGTACACAATCTCCAGATTGGCCCATTGATTGTAAACCTGTAAGTTACAGAAACAATGTATTTTTGTAAAAATTTCTTATGGAATGTTAAAAGATAGCCAATTTTTTCTATTTAATCCATTGTAAATTTTATTATTTTTCTTGAAATTGTTTTTATTTTGTAAGGTTTAAAAATGTTCTTGCTTAAAGAAAATGGTATAAAATTAATAAATTAGCAATAAAGCTTTTCAAATCTTATTATTATTCATGTTTTATATTGTAATACAAATTTCATACTTTGTTATATTGTATCTGTTGAGCTATTTTGAACAGTTTGATGTAATGCAAATGAATTTTGTTAGTGCAGCACTATTTAGTGTTCATCAACTGTTCAGAATTTCATGATTATATTTATTGATAAGATAGTGAATTATTCAATGTACATTCATTTGTTGTGAAGTTTTCTCTAACTTATTATTTCATTTGTTTTGTAGATAATGTATCCTTAATGTAATACAATAAGTGAGTTAATATCTGTGAATTTACTGAGCTTTTTCTAAGAAAATGTTTGTTAAACAGAATATATATTTATATTTGCATAAATTTACTTATTAACAATTGGAAATATTGGTAATTTTCATATTTCAATAAAAAATATTTCTTTATTTCTTAGCTGGAAATATTGCAGAAAGCTGGTGAAACTGTTTTTGTACCTGCAGGATGGTGGCATGTTGTTGTTAACATGGACACAACCATAGCTGTTACACAAAACTTTTGCAGCCTTACAAATTTTCCCATTGTCTGGCACAAGACTGTTAGAGGAAGACCAAAACTTTCTAGAAAGTGGTACAGAGTTTTAAAAGTAAGTATTTAAAACATATATTATTTAACATTAACAATACAGGCACACTGGTCTAAAAAAATCTATGACAAGATATAATGGTTTATATGTATTTCATACCCTATTAATATTATTGTGCAGTATCGGTTTGGCAATTTTTATATTTTGAATATTGTAGAATGGATCAGTTATTTGTAGAACACCATACATCAATTTTAAAAACCAGAAATATTTTTGAAGGTAATTACTAAAATAAATCACTTTTAATAAAAAAAAATTAATAAAATAATTTCACCTTAGAATTTATTATTAAGACATGTATATAAATGCAAATATAATATTAAAATTTCTGTTTATAATAGGAAAGAAAACCAGAATTGGCCGCTATTGCTGATCGCATTGATGTGAGCAGTAAAACTGGAGTTGCATCTGATAGCTCAAGTGGTTCTAGTTCATCATCATCATCAGACGAATCATCCTCAAGTTCTGAAAGTGATGACTCTGGAAAAGCCAGTATCAGTGACCGTAAAAGAAAAAAGGTGCTATTTCTAGTCTTTATATAAAATTTCTTATATACATAAATATTGTATATAAAAGCTTCAAATCGAAAATTAAATTTTTGTATGATAAGAAATTGTATTTATTTTTATTCTAAATGTTGTATGTTTACTTTTTTTATATTTTATTCTCCACTCTAGATGTTTATTAAATGTATTTATAATATAAGTTATATAATAAGTATTCATTCATGAATTATATTCTTACATAGTTTTTTCATTTATACATTAAAAAGAGAAATAAATTTTCTTGCATATTCTACTTAAAAATTAGAAATAGTATCTGAAATTAATTTCCTTTAAATCATGTTTGATATTTTAGGTGAAAAGAATTTATTTCTTTGCCATTACAATTTATTATTTTAAATTTAAACATATAATCCAGATCTTAAATGAATAAGTAAAGAAAAGTCTGCATATAGTATATTATGAAGTTTTATATTGGTTTATAACACAATGTTCAATTCAGTTCAAGATTGAAACTTTTAAGCACACATTTTTAGAAAACAGTGATTTCATTTTATTTTACTGTTTTATTATTTGTATAATTTTTTTTTTTTTAATTTTGCTTTTCATCTCCAAAGTAGAAATTGCAAGTTGAATATAATATTAATTTAAACAAAATTAGGTTATTAAGTCTAAAAATTAGTTGTTTAATCTTTTATCCCCCATTAAATTTAAAAAATAAAGAATTTTTTTTTTTTTTATTATAAAATTTCAGTATAAGGTTTCATTTATTTTCTTTTTACCCGACGACGACCTGAAATGATGTCGATCCGAAATAAGTTATGCCAAAAGGAAACCAACCGAGTCAGTGAACGTGTGAATCTAAGCGCAGGAAAATTGAAGTGATGAGATTGTATCGCAAATCAGACAATGTTAAAGCGCATGACCGTGAAAGGAAAAGAATAGCCCATTCGAAGCCTGAAACTCGTGCCCGCCAAAATGCCCTTCAACGGGAGCGTCGAGCTCTCAAGCGTCAACAGGCTATCAACCCTCACGATGACAATATTAAACACACGGAATGTGTTCAAATTCCTTCTCTTTACTTTCCCTCCTGTTCTTGTCCTCTCAAGGATACTTTTAATTCATCCTCTTCAGTTACTCTTTCCTGCTCCCATTTCTTCATGAACAATACTCATTCCGATTTAAACGACTACTCTAATGAGAAACAGTGGCTCAAAGTCGAAGAACGTTTCTGTAAATCAATTGCTGATGGCCCAACCCATCGTTGTTACTGTTGTGATCGTTTATATATGAAAAAATTTAGTAAGCTATTCGAAAGGCGACTTGCGTGCTGCGTGGCTTTACGGAAGAATAAATTGCAATAATTTTGTTTGTCGACTTGGATGAAGCTAACTTTTGTAAACGTGCAGCGATCATATTCCGTAAACGCAACGTTCCAAATTTTGCAGCCAATTATGGCTTTCGATATCCTGAGCAACCCCTCCTGTTTGTCTGAGTTGAATGACTTGGAAAGAGCGTCGTTGTTCTTCGTATCCCCTTTCATGCAAATACGAGCTTGGTCGGGATCGTCAATATGGTATCAAGGGATCCGTTACGAACGTT
>BPLR01012963.1:0-75050 GCA_021605095.1 Caerostris extrusa | reverse complement strand
CTCCATCTTTATTGACTGCATTTTATCTTAAAATCCGCCTGTGGGTCTATGAGTGGGAGAATGGTAGGGAGAGGGCTGATACCGACACTTAATCAGTTCGAAAGAGCCAGTAGTCTGTTTCTCCCGCACTAGCTGCGTTTACCTGACCTTGTGGTCAAACATGCTCATCCTTTAATCGCCACTCAACAGTTCAATTTCTTTTTGGCAAAATCATCCCGTCCATAAATAAGCGACCTCATATATATTCACATGCCATCACCCAGCCATCTTCATAAAATTCCTCTCCAGTAGTAATGTCATCCACAATCTAGACACCTGCATTTTGAAGTTTCGTAAAACCACCCAATTTTCACTCTCCCCATTCCCGCAGCTGTTGGTGATGGATCTGTTTCCGCAGGAAATGGTCATTCCTTGATCAAAGCCGACTCACATTATAAGGGGACATTCGAAGGAGGTAAGAGGTCTCATACACAAATCATTCAAATATGCAGAACATATACTTACAACACATGAAACATATAAGGAATACTGATAATTTTACATTAAGATACATAAAATTTTACAAATATATATCGACACGACAATACCTCAGAAAAACTAATATAAATTGTGATTTTTGCAAGACAATTTTAATTGGAGGTTCGATTTCTCTTAAAAGTAATAGCAATATCGAAAGTATTGAAAGTTTTACTTAATATTGATGAACAAAGAGCTGGAGTATTTTTGTCCCACATTTAAGATGATCCATTCAGGTTTAAACTATTTGTAGGACTTATATACGGCGATCGTCTGTCAAGAATGTCCCAAATATACACTTTAGGGCATATTTGTGGAGAATAATCATCCATTAAAATGAATTAATCTCCGATTATTACAGTATAAGGGGCTACAGAATATCTGAGAATATAATCTCTATATTGCTGTATTATCAGAGATCCTTTTCTAAAAATGTGTCAGTTAGTTCAAGCTTTCAGTCAGACGACCAATACTGTATCTCCCTACAGATATGATTCCTTCTTGCACGAATTATAATCCTTTCTTGTACGAGTCCCTTATTCCCTTTAGTTGAAAAATAAGCTCATTATTAGGATACACTGTAAAATCGAATCCTTCGTCGAAGAGAACATTACTCTATTTATTTCCTCTCCAATTGTCATGATCTTCTACTTATACTCTGTAGACACCACAATGACTTCTATTAAGCTTGAAAACCCATATATTAATTCTGCTAACACAGATACCTACAGCATAGAGTCGGTTTCCGAAATCTTAATCGATACCCAGGAGCCAATAATCAGAATGAAGGAGTTGTAGGAGAGATGAAAAACAACTCATATTTCAGTTTCTCTTGGCTGCCAAGTGTTGTATATCTCCTCATATTGTTATTACTATCGAAAATCGCTACAGACCACACCGGCACGCATTTCCTAGTCTCCTAGAAACGATTCCAGTTTCCTAGAACGTAGAAATCACACTTGAGTGATCATTCATGTGCTTTCCGATAGATCAATAACTCTTCAGGGATTTCGATTCGATTGAATATCTTCGTTTAGTCACATAGCACTCGCCTATACAGAAGACTCAATTATCATCTCTCTCTAATCTGAGATTTAACTTTCAACTTGCTCAATGAAGTAAGTTGAAAGTTAAATCTGTTAACTCTTTCTTAAATATATAATTTCTAAGCTATCACACACAAAGTTTGCGTATTCAAACGTTTTTGTTTTTTAATGAATTGTATCATATTTTTTGTTTCAACACAAATACTCTTTAAATGTTTTGTGTAATGTATTTGCTTCAATATTTCAATAACATTTATTATTATTATTTTTAGTCAAAAAAGAGTTAACTAAAATCTATTGATAAAAATCTAGATTAGAAGAGAAAATAATTTTCCTTCACAACATTATTAACCCTTCACTCCTTGGTGAAGACATCAAAAGATAGCTAAAAAATTTGATTTTTAATTGGACAGCGCTTCTTCTGTCCCCAAAACTCTAGACGCCAAACCGTAAATATGCCAGAAAGGAAGCTTTTTAATTTTGTGACTCCACACTGGAACAAGTTATGTCACGAGAATTCTTTCCATACCTTATAAAATAAAATTATTTGATCGAAGTACTTATTAAAAATTAAATAAATGGTCATAATTGTGTTCTTAAACTTGCTGTACATCATTCCATCCTTTATTGTACATTGTGTCTCCTGGAACTCACATTTTTTGTGTGATCATAAGGATCAATTAGTTTGCAGAATACTTTCTTAAATATTTTATCCTGTTTTATTATTTGTATTATTCTGACTTTTGCATCCACATAATATTTCCAAGAAGAAGAAAATGTTCAGTGAAGATTAATTTATGTCGAATTTTTGAAACAATTCACCTAAATTCGTTATTTTTCTACAGTTGATTCATTCTTACAGGACATAATATGTTCTTTTATTTTCTTCGAAAGTAAATTACACACACTTTGATTTCTTGCTATGTTGGAACTAAATATGCCTTATTTTTAAGTTGCTCGAAACTATACTGTTAAAAAAGCAGCTATGGCTGCTATCATCATTTTTTTTATAGTTTTCCTCTAATAAATCGTCCTTCAGATGAAAGTGAATCTAATGAAACAAATGGATTAATCTATAAAATTATTAATCGAAATAATTATCAAAAATTAAATACATTTTAATAGTTGTGTTCTTTATCTTGCTGTACTTCATTCCATCCTTTACCGAACATTTTGCGTCATGAAACCCAAATTCCTTTCTGTGGTTCTTAGGGATCAATTAGGTTGCTGAATATTCTTAAAAATATTTTTTATGCTTATTATTTGTATTATTGTATTGTTTCGCTTGCTTTTATATGTTAATTTGCATCTACATACTATTTCCAAGAAGAAAAAAATATATTCTGAGAAGATTAATTTATGTCGAATTGTTATGAAGCAATTCCTCAAATTCTTTTTAACTTTCTGCAGTTGATTCATTCTTACAGCACATAACATGTTCCTTTTATTCTCTTTGAAAGTAATTGCACACGCTTTGATTTCTTGCTTTATAAGTATAGAACTAAATATGCTTTATTTTTAAGTTGATGAAACTATTCTAAAGAAATACCAGCTATGACTTCTCAAGCTATCACTATTTTTTTATAGTTTCTCTTCTAACAAATTGTCCTTCAGAAGTAAGTGAATATAATGAAGCAAAAAGATTAATCTATAAAATTAGTTGAACGACATACTTATCAAAAATTGAATAAATTTTAATAGTTGTGTTCTTTAACTTGTATTCCAGTCCATCCTTACTACATTGCGCATGAAACCCAAATACGTTTCTGTGGTTATATGATCAATTGAGTTGCTGAATATTTATTAAAATATTTTTGATGCTTATTATTTTTATTATTCTATTGTTTCTCTTACATCTTTATCAGAAAGTTAATTTGCATCCACATAATATTTCTAAGAAGAATAAAATATGCTCAGTGAAGATTAATTTATGTCGAATTTTTGTGAAGCAATTCATCCAAATTTATTAATTTTTTTCTGTTGATTCATAATTATAGGACATAACATGATCTTTAATTTTCTTGCAAAGTAATTACACATGCTTTGATTTCTTGCTATATAAGTATAGAACTAAATATGCCTTATTTTTTTTAAGTTGATAGAAACTATTCCAAATAAAAAAACAGCTATGGCAGCTACATAATATTTCCAAGAAGAAAAAAATATGTTCAGTGAAGATTAATTTATGTCGAATTTTTGTGAAACAATTCATACAAATTCGTTATTTTTCTGCAGTTGATTCATTCTTATGGGACATAATATGTTCTTTTATTTTCTTCGAAAGTAATTGCACATTCTTTGATTTCTTGCTATATAAGTATAGAACTAAATATGCCTTATTTTTAAGTTGCTCGAAACTATTCTAAAGAAAAAGCAGCTATGGCTGCTATCATTATTTTTTATAGTTTTTCCTATAATAAATCGTCCTTCAGATGAAAGTGAATCTAATGAAACAAATGGATTAATCTATAAAATTAGTTAATCGAAATAATTATCAAAAATTAAATACATTTTAATAGTTGTGTTCTTTAGCTTGCTGTACTTCATTCCATCCTTTACTGTACATTGGGCCTCATGAAACCCAAATTCTTTCTGTAGTTCTAGGGAACAATTAGGTTGCTGAATATTTTAAAAAATATTTTTATGCTTTTATTATTTGTATTATTGTATTGTTTCGCTTACTTTTTATCAGAAAGTTAATTTACATCTACATAATATTTCCAAGAAGAAAAAAAATATGTTCTGAGAAGATTAATTTATGTCGAATTTTTGTGAAGCAATTCCTCCAAATTCTTTAACTTTCTGCAGTTGATTCATTCTTACAGCACATCACATGTTCCTTTTTATTTTCTTTAAAAGTAATTACACACGCTTTGATTTCTTGCTTTATAAGTATAGAACTAAATATGCTTATTTTTAAGTTGATAGAAACTATTCCAAAGAAATACAGCTATGACTTCTCAAGCTATCACTGTTTTTTTTTTTTTTTTTTTTTTTTTGAATCTAATGAAACAAAGGTTTTTCTTCTAACAAATAATTGTCCTTCAGATGTATATCGGTATAATGAAAAGCAAAAGATTAATCTATAAAACCATTAGTTGAACGACATACTTATCAAAAATTGAATAAATTTTAATAGTTGTGTTTTTAACTTGTATTCCAGTCCATCCTTTTTTTTTTACTTTACATTGCGCATGAAACCCAAATTTTTCGTTTCTGTGGTTATATTGATCAATTAGGTTGCTGAATATTTATTAAAATATTTTTGATGCTTATTATTTTTATTATTCTATTGTTTCTCTTACATCTTTATCAGAAAGTTAATTTGTTCCACATAATATTTCCAAAAGGAAAAATAATATGTTCAGTGAAGATTAATTTATGTCGAATTTTTTTGAAGCAATTCATCCAAATTTATTAATTTTTTCAGTTGATTCATTGTTATAGGACATAACATGATCTTTTATTTTCTTTGAAAAGTAATATACACATGCTTTGATTTTTGCTTTATTTTATTTATTTAGAACTAAATATGCCTTATTTTTAAGTTGATAGGAACTATTCCAATTTCAAAATAGCTATGGCAGCTACATAATATTTCCAAGAAAAAAAAATAATTTCAGTGAAGAGTAATTTATGTCGAATTTTTGAGAAGCAATTCATACAAATTCATTAATTTTCTGCTGTTGATTCATTCTTATGGGACATAACATGTTAATTTATTTTCTTTCGAAAGTAATTGCACATTCTTTGATTTCTGGCTATATAAGTTGGAACTAAATATGCCTCATTTTTAAGTTGCTAGAAACTATTCTAAAGACAAAAAGCTATGGCTTCTCGAGCTATCGTTATTTTTTTATAGTTTTTCCTCTAACAAATCGTCCTTCAGATGTAAAATCTAATGAAACAAAAGGATTAATCTATAAAATTAGTTGATAGAAATAGTTATCAAAAATTAAATAAATTGTTATAGTTGTGTTCTTTAACTTGTTGTACTTCATTCCATCCTTTACTATCCATTGTGCCTCATGAAACCTACAATTCTTTGATCATAGAGATCAATTGGGTTGTTAAATATTTAAAACAAAATTTCGCGCCTTTATTTTTTTATTATTCTATTGTTTTTCTTACTTCTTTATCAGGAAGTTAATTTGCATCCTTATAATATTTCTAAGAAGAAAAAAATATGTTCAGTGAAGAATATCGAATTTTTGTGAGGCAATTCATCCAAATTCATTAGTTTTCTACAGTTAATTCATTCTTACAGAACATAACATGTTCTTTTAGTTTCTTCGAAAGTAATTACACACGCTTTGATTTCTTGCTAAATATGTCTTATTTTTAAGTTGCAAGAAGCTATTCCAAAGAAAAACAGCTATGTCTTCTCAAGCTATCGTTATTTTTTTATAGTTTTCCCTGTAACAAATCGTCCTTCAGATGTAAGTGAATCTAATGAAACAAAAGGATTAATCTACTTTAAAAACTACAGGGGGCTAAAAGAAATAAAACTAGTCAAAACATCCGAAAGGAAATTTATATCGGTGGCATGCAAGAAATGACAAAGCAAAGGAAATTGCAGACTAGAAGGAGAGGAATAAAGAAAACCATTCTCCTTCATCGGTATCGCTTCACCCACCAAATGTCAAGAGGATTTATTTATATTTTTTTTTTTTACACCATGCTCTTCACAGAAGTACTACATTTTCTCTATGGCTACTTTTTTTTTATTTTTTTAATTAAATGAAATCGCTATTATTTTTCAGAATTTTTCTTTTCTGCTCAATGGTGTAGAAAGAGAAAATTCGAGGAAGATTAGTGGGTTGCTAAAAGCTTTTGAATGACCCGGTTTTATTTCTTCGATTTAGGGTTTTATTTTTTAATGTTTATTTTCCATCCATTTTCGTCATATTTATATTATTGTTGTGTTTCTTGATGGAGGAAGACAAAATATTTTTTTCAGATTAATTCGAAATGCAGTAAGGTTTAAATGATTTTATCAAATGACGAAACAAATTAGTGGGTATGTCTATTATCTTTTTTTAAGGGTCATAAATTTTTTCTTTTGAATTATCTTTGAATTATTATGAATATATCTTGTGAATTTTATTTTTATTTTTTATTTATTTTTTTGCCACCGAATATTTTATTTATTTATTTATTTTTTTGCCACCGTATATTTTTTTTGATGTTTATTATATTTATTATTCTATTGTTTCTCTTACATCTTCAACAGGAAGTTAATTTGCATCCACATAATATTTCCAAGAAAAATTAATTTCAGTGAAGATTAATTTATGTCGAATTTTTCTGAAGCAATTCTTCCAAATTCTTAATTTTCTACAGTTGATTCCTTTTTATAGAACATAGCATGTTCTTTTACATTCTTTCAAAGTAATTACACACGCTTAGATTTCTTGCTATATAAGTATAAAACTAAATACGTCTTATTTTTTAAGTTGCTAGGAACTATTCCATAGAAAACAGCTGTGGTAGCTATATAATATTTCCAAGAAGAAAAAAATATGTTCTGTAAAAGATTAATTTATGTCGAATTTTTGTGAGGCATTTCATCCAAATTCATTAATTTTCTACAGTTGATTCATTCTTACAGGACATAACATGTTCTGTTATTTCCTTCTAAAGTAATTACAGACGCTTTGATTTCTTGCTATGTTGGAACTAAATATGCCTTATTTTTAGTAGCTAGAAACTATTCCAAAGAAAAAAAACAGCGACGTCTTCTCAAGCTATCGTTATTTTTTATAGTTTTCCTCTAACAAATCGTCCTTCAGATGTAAGTGAATCTAATGAAACAAAAGGGATTAATCTACTTTTTAAAAACTACAGGGGGCTAAAAGAAGTAAAACTAGGCAAAACATCCGGAAAGGAAATTTATATCGGTGGCATGCAAGAAATGACAAAGCAAAGGAAATTGCAGACTAGAAGGAGAGGAATAAAGAAAACCATTCTGCTTCATCGGTATCGCTTCACCCACCAAATGTCAAGAGGATTTATTTATATTTTTTTTACACCATGCTCTTCACAGAAGTACTACATTTCTCTATGGCTACTTTTTTTTATTTTTTAATTAAATGAAATCGCTATTATTTTTCCAGAATTTTTCTTTTCTGCTCAAAGGCGTAGAAAGAGAAAATTCGAGGAAGATTAGTGGGTTGCTAAAAGCTTTTGAATGACCCGGTTTTATTTCTACTATTTAGGGTTTTATTTTTTAATGTTTATTTTCCATCCATTTCCGTCATATTTATATGATTGTTGATGTTGATGTTTCTTGATGAAAAAGATAAATGATTTTTTTTTTTCAGATTAATTTTAAATGCAATAAGTTTTAAGTGATGCTATAAATTGAAAAAAATTTAGAGAATTTGTGTATTATCTTTATTTAAGGGTCATAAATGTTATCACACAAATTGCATAAATAATGATTTAACGTATAAGTAACCTTATTTCTTAGTAAGATTTTATCTTTTATCAACATTAAACTTAACTGAAAACTAGAGATGTGGAAATTTTTAATTATAGGAATAAATATGTAAATCATTACTTGTCAAATTAATTCGTTTAAGTAGATTTTAAATGGCTCAATCGTCACAAATCAATGCCTCAATCGTTGCCTTTAAATTTAAATTAGAATAAAAAAATATAATTAATTATGTTCTTTGTTAACAAAATCAATTTTTTATTCTGATTAAAATAATCATTTATAGTTACATTATTTTTATCAGCCGAAATTAATGAAATGTGAGCTCCTTTTAATAATTTTTATAGTCGGATAAATGTAGAGAATACAAACGCAATTTGGCATGTCTAAATATGAATTCCTTTAAAAAAAATACTAATAAAGCGTGCTTTCACTGCACTAAAAGAGTTTTCCAATGAATCGTTCATCTGATCTGTTTTTATTAATGAATTAATTAAGAAAAATTGAAATCAATCACTATTTGAACTATAAACATTAATAACACATTCCTTAGCTTTTTCATATAAGTAATGATATAAAATTTCTTAAAATCTCTTTTAAATTCAAAAGTAAGAATTAAAAGGTTTTAAGAATGGTTAATTTCTTATATAATTTGAGAAATTGTGTTATGTTCGATTGACGTTTATGGGTAATAATGTGATAGAACTGGGAAATCAACATATTTCTGTTCATTTTTATAAATAAATTATGATTTTTTCCCATATTATTTCTTAAAATATATTTTTTTTTTTTTACTCTGTGTCTTTTGCATAGCTATTTCAAGAAATTTTTCTGAATAGCAATGTATTTAGTATATTTGTCTATTTATTAATAAGTGTATTTTATATTTAAGACATTTTATTTTTAATTTTTCATTTTATTTGTTTATAATTTTTATTTTATTTATTTATAATTTTTTATTTATTTTATTTATAATTTTCTATTATTCTCTTGGTTTTTTTCTATATAAGTAATTTTTTAAAATTTTCAATTCATTTCGATTATAGTTAAATATATATGATAAGCCTTTATGAAAAAATATTTTAAATTATAAAGAAATGGATATATCTCAGAATTCTCAGAATGTTTTTTTTTTCTAATTCTTAGCGCAAAAGGAGGATAATAATGATCTAATAGATTAATATTGACAATAGATAATGATGTCAAATTGATATTGGCAAAAGATAATGATGTCATTATTACTTGGCTACCAACCAAGTTCAAAAACTCTAGCCTGGTCGATTTTTTAAACTTATGCTAGTCTCATTTTATTAAAGGCTTCTAATAGTAAATGCTAATATTTTAGAATTACTCTATCTATGGCATTAACATAAAAATATTCAATCTGTAAATAAAGTTATATCAAATGTGCTTCATATTTTTCAGCCTTAAAATTATGAATACCTTTCTGTGTAATATGTATGTTTCTATATATCTTTATATTCAAAGTGAGGGAGGAAGGATGAAAAATTGCAATTATTCTTCGAAGGCTGTATGTTTACTTTTAAACAAAATAACCAGAATTAAATTATTATTGCCATTCCTAACATTGATGGCATGGGTAAACATCACATTTACTGGTAATGCCGTAAATGTTTGAACAAAATAATAACATGCGAATTCTCTAAAGATTTAAGGTATGCTAGTTATTAAATTATTCGCCTCATTCTTGAATGAGAATTTAATATAAGCTTGATAAAGGAATTTGCAATCACATTCTCCGCCTAATCTCAAATTTTCGGAATTTAAATAAATCCTCTCAAATTTTTATTGCATTGATTGCATCATTTTACATTTAATTAGAAAGATTTGTAGACGCAATTTAATATTCCATATACATGTTTAAGGAACATTTATACATTTACACATTTTATATTTTATAGAAATATTTTGCTACTGAATGTGGTTGAAATTAATTAACGAAAATATTTTTAATACGCTTTTTTTCGAGATTTTGAAGCAAAATTTATTGTTTTTGACAAAATCATACACAAACTGTGAACTTGTAAACTGTGATATAAATTGGAAATAAAACTTATTTACAAATGTAATTGCTTCTATTCATTTTCTTGAATTTGATGCAGTTTTATGGTATCACACACTGCGAAATCATTATGAAATTGGATTTTATTTCAAATATGTTTTTTATTTGATACTGATGATTATATTTTTGTTATATCATTTTATATTATTTTACAATAATTAAGCGTTCCACAGTTAATATCAGATTATTAAAATTAAAAATATATGTAATTTTAAAAATAACCATGTACATAACGAGTAATTAGCGGACTAATATTGTTAAAAGATGATGAACATTTCATTCTCCATTATTAAAAGAAATAGTAAATGATTCGAAAAAATCGCAATCTGATTTAAGCACTTAAATTTAAAAAAAAATATTTAAATTAATACGTTATGCGATTAAATTTTTCGTCACTGAAAAGAAAAATAATTTAGTAATGTGTACATATATATTATAGTTTTCATAAGTACTTTGTTGGAATGGACATTATATACAGTGTATCAAAATACTTTTAATGCTAGTTTTTAAAATTAAATAAAACCAGTAACTATATTTTTTTATTCAAAATAATCTTTTTTTGGCTTCAATACATTTGATACAGTGGCTCAATGCCTGCCCTAGTTCACTTTGTAGTATTGCTTCCAAAGCTCTAGTCGAAGTTGTTCGTATAGTCACAATATCATCAAAATAACAACATTTTAATAAGTTTTGGCAATAAAGAAAAGTCTCAGGGTGCTATATCAAGTGAATAAGGTGGATTATTTAACACGAAGATGTTATATTGTCAAAAATCATCACACCTTTAGTGAGTCGAGAAAGCATAAATTATCATGCAACAAACGGCAGCTGTTTTCATCTAAATATTCTGAATTCTGGCCATCAAATGCTGCAAAACATTTGAGTAATACTTATTCACAGTAATTGTTTGTCCAGTCGGAACTAATTATTTGTGGATAATATCCTTGCTTTCTAAGAATGTATTGAGCATTGCTATGTTTTTTGCTGAAATTTTTCTTATTTTTGTCGCTTGCGATAAGCTTGACTTCCACTATGCACTTGTTTTTTAATCATATTGGAATCAATATGTTTCTTCACTTGTATCAAACGATTTCAAGAAGTTTGGATCATTTTCAGAGGCTGAAATGATGTTTCTAAAATATGCAATTCTTTATTTTTGCTCATTATTTGAAGTGTCTAAATAAATTTAGATTTTTATTTTGCCCAAATCTTCAGGCAGTATGGTTAGAATCATTTTTCTGGATGTCAAAAGACTCTTTCATAATTCTCAGTGACGCACATCAATGGTTTGATGTTAAATGGCTCACTTTTAATTAATATCAAGTGTTCTTGATGAACTTGGTCTTCCTGTATGTTTATCATCTTATAGAATATTTCTTTAAAAAAATAAAATAGTTTGTGCCATAAAAAAACGCTAGATTTAGTGAAACAAAATTCATCATAAGCTTATTTTATTAAATGATATGTTTCAGTAGCACATTTTCCAAGTTTTGCATGCATTTCATTGAAGCTCTTTGTTCCATCTTGAAAATTCAGCACGAAAAAATTGTATTTGAAGAACTTGTAATTGAAGAACAACCATGTCATTTGAGATAGAGAATAAATGCATTGTCGTTTCGGCAGTGCCTCAGCTAACAGTTGAGGCTAGCTAGGCTATATATTGAGGCTATATAGATATTGCTTATTAAATTCCCTATATTAATTAAATCTAAATATATTCTTTCAAAATTATACGAGAGATGCGACAGAGATACGAGAATGCATTTATATCTAAATATCTTTTGATTTAAAAATATAATTATCTTATTAAAATTATATGATTTTTAGATATATCTACTATTCGTACTAATTTAAAACTGTGCAATAAAAAATATTTACAGTTGTTTCAAAGTAGGAAGGTAGGTAGGTACATACAAATCTTTTTTAACTGTTCTAAAATAAAACTCCTGCTTTGAAATTTTATTTTAATAATTTGAAGATTATGTATTTTATCTATTAATATACCAATCAAAAACCTCAAAGATAATATGTATTGTCAAGCAATTACTAATAAATAGAAATTCATAATAGTTATCAATGTATTTTCTTATTACTGTCATATTTATTATTTTAAATAAATTTTTATTGCTAATTATTAAAATATTAACTATTTTTATTTTGGTAATCCTAATTATTTCATTTTTATTATCTTTATAAAGCATGTGCTCTAATAAATTTTTCTTTTTTTTAAATTTTAAATTTCTATAATTATGTAAATTTAAAAATAAAAATTGTGTTATGGAGGTACAGGGTATTATCCTAGGTACTCCAAATAAACATCAACCGTTGCTTTACGTAGTTATCGATGCAAGAAAGGTTATCTCATGAACTTTTATTTGCTTAAGGATTTACCAGAAAAAGGTTCTTTATAATACGAAAAGAGCGGAAAAGGAATTAAGTGTTTTTGCATTAAAAATAAAAAGAACTAAATATTTTTAAGAAAGAAAAACAAAATCTTTATTTTAAGTTTCCGCCGGTTTGCGATGTTAAAAGTTCTGCTTTATAAATCCATGTTTGGTCGACCTTGCGTGAGGAGAAATATGAAGCAAATCTTACATAGAAATGTTTCTGAAGAGCTGCCATGCGTGACAAGAAAGCATTTAAAAGCTTTCCCCTTTAAATACAAAAAATTAGAACTTTGTTCAAGGCAGTAAAGAAAAAGATTCAAATTCTATCATTAAGAAAAGCTATAAGAAAATGGATTCTTGATGTTAGCAAAAAACTAAGAAATGATACGGAAAATAAATCTAGTTTTCAAAGAAACTTATGGAAAAAATATTTTTTTTTAATAAATAATTGGATACATTTACGTTTAGCTTTAGAAATATAGTGTAATGCATATGACCTAAAATTATTTTTGAATTTAAAAAATTAAATAAATTTATAATCAAATATTCATGTACATCACAGTCTTAACCTCTGCAAATTTAAGACATGTAAAATAGAAATAATACAGCAAATAAAGTTTCATAAAGTTATAAAATGAACTTTAAAAAAGTAAGGAAAATACACGTATTATAGGACAATTTATTAAGAACACTCCGTATTAATATTGAAAAACATTTTCTCTTGCATCTACTTATCAATATTAATTACTTAAAAATGCAAATTCTATATTTTTAGCTCAAATGAAATAAATATCTTTATATAAATAAATATTTATTTCTGACATACAATGTTCAAGAATGTAAATTAATTCACAAAAATATTTGATTTTAAAATAAATTCAATAATAATCAAAAAAAACTGGAAAATTTGAGCTGATATATAATAATAAATGAAGAAAGCCTTTAAATTATTTAATGCCCTCCTTAAAAACAAATTTAAATTTCTAATAAATTCGGAAATTGTATATACAGATCGGATTTGTAAATCATATAAGAAATTAAATCGATTTTTCTTACTGTTTATTAAAAAAAAATCATTTATGCATAATAATCTTTGTTTCTTCATTAAATGTTAATTTTTTTCTTTACGGTTATATTGGGTACTTACTAAATTACAATAAGCATCAGTTTGCGAACGCCAATAATCAAGCCTTATTACTTGCCTTGGCTGGCGCATTTATGTAAATAAAGACACTTGTCTGTGAATTTGAAAGAGCTGTTGAAAACTGAGCAAGAGCAGTGTAATTGCAGTGTGTGGTTAAATAAACAACTTTATACAACCCACAAGTGTTTTCATTTGAACGTCGACTAATAATCCGTCGAGCTAGAGAACTGATTCATAATTTTATGAAGTTTGGATTCAAGAATTGATTTGAAGCAGAGTAGGTGCATATTGAGGATTTGTTTCTGATTTATTATCAGAGACCTTTATAGCTGCCTTAAAAGATTTATTTCACATAGAGGAAATTTCTAAATTATATTATGATAATGCGAAGAATTTTGTAGGTGCAAATAGAGATATTCAAAAGCTTCATGAGTTGGTAATTAATATTGATATTAAGTTATCTTTATTTTTTATGTGAAGAAGGTATTGTATGGAAATTTATTCCACCAGGAGCCTCAAATTTTGGTAACATCTGGAAAACGACTAATAAATCATTCAATTTTCATTTTTAAATATTAGTTAAATGAGGTAGTATGAACTGTGAACTGTGATTTATATACATTCATTTCACTATATGTATATAAACTGAAGCAATTATGAAATCTAGCCATTGAATCCATTTTCTACTAATCGAAATGACTTTGAAGTTTTAACTCCTGACGTAACCTTCCTCTATGAAGCTGACAAGAACGCCGCCTGTGGCTTTCAGGAGAAATGGTTGTAGCCTACATATTCTCACCCGAAGAGGAAGTATATTTTCCACAACCCTGAGCCTTAGCCGAGTTCTGGCTCAAAATGATTCTTTCATCGAATCTCTAATTATCTTTCTTTTAGTTTAATTTTTTAAATATTCTGTATCTAATTGTATGTGCGGTTGGTGCGTGTGTAAATTAAAGTGTGAATTCTAAAACCAGTGCCTCATATACTCAACCCAACCACACCCACTACACTGTTCATTTTTTGATTAATAGGTCAATGAATATTATTTTCAGTCCAAATTAACATTTAAAAGTTAATAGACTTGATAAATGGCAACATCTAGCTAAAATAGTTCAGTTAGTGTGGAAAAAATGGCACTGTAGTTATTTACATGAATTGCAACAAAGAAATAAATGGGTATTTGAACATGACAATGTAATATTGGTGATTTAGTGTTATTGGTTGATGATAATTTCTTCTTCTTCATCGGCGCCACAGCTCCATGATGGGCCAAGGCCGTCTGCCTATTAGCAGATTTCGAGATAGGAGATGTTTTCGTTTTAACGGGATAGGGTTGTCAGCCTTACGCCCAACGCTCTACAGTCATATTAGATTGGGACCAGTGGTTTCAGTGGATTCCGAACTACTACAAACCTCCATGCTCCCGGAATTAAACCTGAAACTTGTGACACCTAGCACTAGTGTCTCGGCCATCAAGCCCTGGTGATTTTCTACCTACTTAAAAGGATCTCTAAACAGAATAATTGATATTTATTGTGTTATTGATAATAAAATGAGTTCTTAATGTATAAACTCAGTGTGGAATTTTAAGGAACCACTATCAAAGATTGATCTATTGCATATATAAGTACTGGGCAACTATATGCAGTACTGGGCAGTATGTAGGCGCATGCCAATATCCCAGCGTTGGCAAGAGTATTTGTATAAATCAGTACCCTTGCCAGTGAATTTGAAAGAACTGATAAGATCTGAGCAAGAGCAAAATAATTGCAGTGTGTGCTTCATAGTTAAAATAAAGATTTTACATTGTCCACGGTTTTTATTTGAGAGTCAACAACTTAAATAATGAAAAAAAAATTGTCGATCGGTTTTAAATTATAATATATTTTGCATGAATATGCCAAATTATATATAGAGATAGATAGATAATACATGGTTTTACCAATTAAATACTACTAATAATTATTATTATTATTGTTATTATTTATTATTATTATCTTCAAAATTCTTGATGCTTATACACTGAAGTGACAAAAGTCATGGGATACCTCTTAATATCGTGTCGGCCCTCCTTTCGCCCGGCGAAGTGCAGCAACTCGACGTGGCATGGACTCAACAAGTCGTTGGAAGTCTTCTGCAGGAATATTGAGCCATGCTGTCTCGATAGACGTCCATAATTGTGAAAGCGTTGATAGTGCAGGATTTTGGGCACGAACAGACCTCTCGATGATGTCCCATAAATGCTCGATGGGATTCATGTCTGGCAATCTAGGTGGCCAGATCATTCGTTGGAATTGTCCAGAATGTTCTTCAAACCAATCGCGAACAGTTGTGGCCCGGTGACATGGCGCATTGTCATCCATAAAAATCCCATCGTTGTTTGGGTACAAAGTCCATGAATGGCTACAAGTGATCTCCAAGTAGCTGAACATAAGCATTTCCAGTCAATGTTCGGTCCAGTCGCACCAGAGGACCAAGTCTATACCATGAAAAAACAGCCCACATCATTACGGAGCCACCACCAGCTTGAACAGTGCCTTGCTGACAGTTTGGGTCCATGGCTTCGTGGGGTCTGCGCCACACTCGAACCCTACCATCAGCTCTTACCAACTGAAATCGTGACTCATCGGACCAGGCCACGGTTTTCCATTCATCTAGGGACCAACCGATATGCTCACGTGCCCACGAGAGTCGCTGCAAAGATGTCGTTCTGTCAGTAAAGGCACTCGAGTCGGTCTTCTGCTGGAATAGCCCAAGAAAGCCAAATTTCTCGGCACAGTTTTAACAGACAAGTCCCTTGTACGTCCCACATTGATTTCTGCGGTTATTTGACGCAGTTTGCTTGTCTGTTAGAATTTACGACTCTTTGCAGACGTCGCCTGTCTCGGTCGTTAAGGCGGTCGACCACTGCGCTGTCCATGGTGGGATGTTATGCCTGAAATTTCATACTCGGCACACTCTTGACACAGTGGATCTGGGAATGTTGAATTCCCTAACGATTTCCGAAATGGCATGACCCATGCGTCTAGCTCCAACTAACATTCCGCGTTCAAAGTCTGTTAATTCCCGTCGTGCGGTCATCATCGCGTCAAAACCTCTTCACATGAATAACTTGAACAGAAATGAAAGCTCTGCGAAAGCACTGCGCATTTATACCTGTTCTACGCGATGCTACTGCCATCTGAAAATTTGCATATTGCTATCCCATGACTTTTGTCACTTCAGTGTATATTTATATATTATTGCATTTCTGACATTTATGTATAAATGTACTATTAAAACACAAATGAAAAGCTTAATTCGCTTATTTATTTCTTTATTTAAAACTAATAACATTTATAACTTTTAAAGAATATATTAAATTGTTTAAAGATACTGAAGACAAATTTTTTCTTCCTTCCTTACCAAATCTTTTTTGTTTTGTTTTTATATTCTCATAATATGAAATTCAACTAGTTTACTTATATCAAACAAGAAGCATGATTTTATACAAGTAAGTTTAATTTAATTATAACGGAAATACAGAATTAATTATAAAATAAAATCATCAATGCAGTATTTGTGGGACTTAACTAACCATCGGTCATTTTTATAATTAATAAGAAGAAACCTTATATAGATGAAATAATATAAAAACAAACAATTAAAAGGATTATCTGGGTAGGAAGAGAGTAACTAAGCCGGGAGTGTTTAATTTTCCACTTTCAAAATCAAATTAAGGTTTATCTACAATTCATAAATCTCCATGATTCAGATAGGTGGCGATAACAGTGATGTGAGATTAGAAGAATGATCACTTATAAACTTGCAATAACTTTTTCACGTGTCATTTATAGTTTTAGTTATATCTTTTAATTTTTGTGCAATGAACACTTTAATTTAATTTCAAAAAATTCAAAAAGTAATGCTGGCAAAAAATGACACTCTTATCGTTAGTTTAGATAAATACGAGTGCTTTTAAAACAAAAATTTAAGAAGAATGTGTTAAATATAAAAAGGACCTCTTTAAATAAACATGAAAAAATAATGATAATGAAATGATAGTTTAAAATACGCACTCTACAAAATTCAGTTCCGCGTAGCTATTAAGACGGAATATTTACCATTTTACAGAAGGAAGAGGACCATTACAGAAAATTATTGCCCTAAAAACGACTCCCTTAATGGGCCATTAGAGACGTGAGGCCTGGCATATATCTAACTTCTAAAGGCGTCAAAACTTATTTTAAAATATTTACCAAGAATATTTCCTATCTGATTAATTTGCTTTTTAACTTTTTTTTTCAAATATTTTTTTCAATCAAGTTTCACAAATGCAAACATGAATATACTGACTAGAATTTAAAATTTAAATAAAATATTTATTTTAATAATATTATTTGTGGGAAAAAATTTTATATTAAAATTCAATTCATGTATACTTCTATGTTATTATTAAATTAAAATTTGTTAAAAAATATTCAATAATAGTTAGTCAATCAAGTTAGAAATCCCTAATGATTCAAAATAGATTTCAAAACCAGATATAAAATACAACTAAATATCTGTAAAAATGTTTAAATGAAGTTTATTTCAATTCAAAAATAATGATTGTTTATAAATTTTATGTGGAATCTTTAATAGAATCTTCTGGTTAAAAGGATCTATTTTACAATGAACCTAAAACTATGAGAGCATCAGTAGAATAGAATTTTTTTATAATTAGGAATGTATATTTTTACAATTAAATAAGAAATAAATTGAAACATAATAGATAAACAATCTCTTAATAATTCGGCAATCGTGTCAGAAAATCTTCGTATTTACAAAATACTTATTAAAATGCTTATTACTTTTATTAAAATACTTATAACAGCTAAAATAATTTTCAGTATACAATTTATATTAAAAGTTCATTTACTAAACTTCGACAAAAACAATATATGAAAAGGAAAAAATCGTTTCTAAAAGTCTAGAGATAACTTTTATTTAGACACTTTTATCTAGACATTATTTTTAGTATGCTATTCCAAAATTTTAAACTATCAAATTTGTTTTTAAATCCTTAACAATTCTAGTGTGATAATAGTGATAATAATAATAAAACTTTTGGAAATTTAAATTTATACGAACTGTTATATTTTGACTTGGAAATTTCAATACAAATCTAAATTTTACTTAAGAAACTAATGATTCGTGCGACTTATTCGTGAAACTATTTAATTTAATATATTTCTTTAAATTGCTAGGCGTAAGTTCTTTTAAGCTAAAAGCATGTTTAATCTCTTTTCTCAGTAGGTAATTCTTTATAAGAGCTATTAAAAACACCCTTTAAATTCAACGAAAATTACTCATTAACTTTTTTCCTCATTTATTAAATAACACACTTAAACGCTGTACACTCATAAAACAATCATCAAAGACATTCTTACAATTATGGAGGGCATTTAACAATTGCATATAAAGCATTTTTATATGTTAACACATCCGAACTATTCCAATTGCATTTGAAATTTTATTTCTTTTAGAAATAAACGTTATCGGTTTTTTAAAAAATTACGGATGATTTGATTTAATTTTTCTAACATTTCCATTGTATAGATTTAAAAAGTAATGTAATAATTAAATGCAGCTCTTCTGTAATAGTATGTCTTTGATTTTTATAGCATAATTTACTCACTAACTTCAAAAGGAAGCATCTGGATATGGAAAAAATATGTAAACGAAATCTGATAGGTATTCATCTCATTAAAATAACGGGATAAGGAATTTATGGATTAATTATAAAATACATTTTGTTGTTTGGTTCCTGCCGAACTTGGATTTTCTAATCGCGATTTTGCACATGTGTTTTATTTTAAAATTATTATTGTTTCCTTAGATTTCCTTCAATTATTATTGTTTCATTAGATTTCCTTCAATTATTATTGTTTCCTTAGGTTTCCTTCAATCATTATTGTTTCTTTAGATTCCCTTCAATTATTATTGTTTCCTTACAATTGTTTAATTATAATTGTTTTCATTTAATTTATTTAAAGCTGGTACAGTATCCGAAAGTTTCAACAAATTTAAAGAATTTAAATCGACTGAAAATGAAACCAAAGAAAAGAAAATCATCAAAGTGCAGAAGCAATTTACAGTGAAGGATTTGCAGTCAATGAATCAATCGAGAATGGTAATATAAAGAATGATATCGAAGTGATATAATGATAATCATGTAACATCGAGAATAAAAGCGGTGATAGTGATGAACAAGATTAAGTGCTTTTAATTTAAAAGAAGTAAAAGGAACTGTCTGATTTTACAAAAACAAATCACGAGCTTTTCAAAAACAAATAATTACATCATGTATCTACTTGGTATTAAGCCTAAATGACAATTTTCTCAATTAATATTACTTCATTTTCTCTATTTAATTTACTTCATTTTCTCTATTTAATTATAATAATGCTTCGGTTTGTTTATATTACACATACTTTCTTAATAAGAACACTATCTAACACAGTCTGAAAAGGACACATTATGAGCGACATTGAAAGAGTCTGTGTTCCTTAGCGCAATTATTGTAAAAGTTGCATCAGTCATTGTCCTATCCAAAAATCACGAGCTTTTAAACAAAATTCATTGCATCATATATTTACTTAGTAAGCAATAATGACCATCGTTTCAACTACCATTTCTTTAATTTTTTTTTCCTGTTAATTACAATAATACTTCGGTTTGTTTATATTATATATTCTTTCTTTATTCGAACCACATCAAACATATTATAAAGTTAGCTTTGCAGAAATAAATTTATACATGCTCACAATGCATTACTTACGCATCGTGTTTGACAATATATTTTTATTTATTTATTGCATGAAGAAAATTTAAAGTTTAACAAACAAAATTTATTTTCATCGAAATAATAACCTGTCATAGTTTGGAAAAAATTGGCTTCATAATGTGTCTATTAAGAATCAAGAAATTAAGTGACATTCTTTGGTTGTTCTGGTAAAAATTTGGCTCTCAACCAAAACGAATAAGAGTTCTTTTCAGATGTCACTCTAGATTTCATTTTCACCTTCTTTAACTATTAATAACCATTCAATTAAAAGCTGGCGCCCTTACAATTTGTGACTAATTCAATTTCTTCCTTTCAAATTGAAAGAGTAAGTTAATCGTGATTTCTTTTTCTTTCTTTTTTTTTTTTTTTTTTTTTTTTTTTTTTTTTTTTTGTTCTTTATAAAATGGTGAAGTAAGATCAGCATTTTTTTTTTCCTTTTCTTTTATGCAATCAATGGCAATGATTAAAGCTTTCAGAACAGTATTCGATAAAGAAAAAGGTTTAATTGTATCTATGAAAAAATACAATCAAGTAAAAATCTCTGATTTGTAAAGGTCAATAATTTTCTTCCAAAGTTGTTGAATAGTTTTTAATTCTTTTGTTTGGAACATTTTTTTTTTTTTTTTTTTTTTTTTTTTGTATTTTATAGTTAAAGAGAAAATAAAATGACTTTATTTCTGTGCAAATTATATCATTATATTTTCTTGAACAATGATAAACTTCAAGAATAGAACTATATTTTTATTTCTATGGTTTTTTTTTTTTTCTTTTATTTGAAAAAAAACCACAAGAAAACATTTTTAAAGAAATTTTTTTATGTGTAATTCATTTTAAGTTATTCGTATATTCTTATTATTTTATTCTTTAAATTGGAATTAAATAATGAGGAAGGCGAATCGAACTGTGATTACATTTTTAAAAGCTAAAGTAATTTTAAAAATGGTCAGCATATTTCATTTACGGTCAAGTCCAATTAATTTTTAGGTTAATAAATAAATAGTATAACAAAAGTTTTCTTAATATATGACTATGCTAAAGAACAAAATCTGTGAAAAAGTTTAAAAAATAGTTTGAAAATTAACACCTATAATTTTTATTCTATTTAATTTATTTAATTTGTTTTAAAAATTTTTTAATAACAGTTTCATGCGCATATTAAAAGTATGCAAAAGAGTAAAGACAGGATTAAAATAGTGTGTCAAAAGTGTACTATCTCGGCCTATACTAGATCTATAACGGCTTCAAGAAGAGGGTACTTTCATGTCATGGGAACACTTTAATTTTTACTTACAAGCTTAATATATATGCATACAAAACTCTATTTACAAATAAATGAAATTTAAAGATAATTTGATTCACAGCTGCAGTTCACTCCAAGGTCAGAGATTGCTTCTGGTATCCAAATCTAATGCTCCTGGTCTGCGGAAGACATTAATTATCACACGGCGTGATACACGAAATCACAAGGGGGTTACTTTGTAAACAGTAAACAGGTGAAATCTCCGGCCTGTTCCGTCACTTTCAGGGAAAAAACTTTTTCGCTACTCATCGCAGAACACTCTTCCTATCTTTCTTCCAAAATCTCTCTTTAAGAAAATCTGTCAAGAGTGGCTTCTCTCACTTCATATTGAGTCGACACTTTCTCAGCCCATGGTCTATCACCAATCACGATGCAACAACTCATGGCGTAGTCCATATCCCATATGTACTTCTTTCTATCTGTGATGATGGAACAGACAATCGCTAATTTCATTATCCATGACACTGATTATCTGCTGTTAGATTTGAGTGACAGGTTGTTCTCATTAGTACAAGACACATAATAGAACAATAATGTAATATAAATATCCATGTTACTGCTTATTTACTAACAGATTTGAGAGATAAATTGTTATTATGCACTTGTTAAAGAATAAATATTCCTTTTCCCTGGGAACAAAAATGCTATATCTCTTCCCGTGATAAAAATGCTACAAAAATAATAACATATACATAAATAATTTTTGCAGAATTTATTAAAGAAAATATATAATGCCGTTTTTAATTAGTCAAAATTACAAAAAAAATTCACCACTACTTTTTTTGTTTTCATTGACAAATTAAATTGCATGTACTTTGTTATGTTTTATGAGTTAACTGAACTTTAATGCCATTTTATTTTAGACTTTTTTTTTTTTTTATGAATGCCCAATTTTGTTTATTCTTAAATAACTTTTTTCTCTACCAAAAATCCTATTTATTCGAACCTTTTTCTTTAAACTTAAAAGTTACGCATGTTCCATGCGAAAATGGATGTATCTTTAAAAATATTTTGACATTCACATGCTTAGTAGGACCATCTATCATAGATACAGAGAGCAGATCCAAATCATTTAGTTGAAAAATGAATGTCACTGTTTTGAATATTTAACAAAACTTTTGAATTAAACATTTTCCCTGACGTCTATTGATGAATTATTTATGCCTATAAGGAAAAAGGCAAAAAAAATTATAGCCACGAATTACTTGGTGGTTTTCTGTTTTTAATCCACAGAAATATTAATCTTACCCTTTCTTTTAATGTCTTTCATTTATTTAAGTCACTTTTAAATATAATAGGGAAATATATTTTAATTATAACATGAAAGCTTCCAACACACATTTATTTGACTTTTCACTAAACTAACTCTGAACATCTTTTAATATGAAATATCCATTTTGCGAAATTTCTATTTAAATTGTTTAAAGATAATTTATAGCAATAATTTAAAAATTATTACATAATTTATGAAATTTAACATATTTTAAAAATAATTTATAAAATTCCTATTCTCAAAATAATAAAAAAATATTTTTATTTAATAAAATATATTGATACCATATTATTAAATAACAGTAATATCATTTTAATGTCCCAAAATTTATTTTTTTAATTTTAGTAAATAGCAAATAACAAGAATTTCTTTAAATTTCTATATGAAACGGATTCTTGTTATATAGGATAAAAATATGAACAATATTTCGAAAATCTCCTTTATAGAAATAATTAATTTAAATTTAATTAAATTAATTTTTTTTTAACCTTGAATTTTGCCAAAAATAGAATTACAATACGAATTTGATAATGTAATTAGAATATTTATAAAAATATTGTTATACAAGTAATATTTATTCATAGCATGTAAAAAGAAATACCCTAAAAAAAATAAATATTACAGAATTTTTCAACTAAAAATGTAACATTTATACTAGTAACTATAACATTTATACTAGTAACAATATTTATCTAGTAACTATAACATTTATACTAGTAGCTATAACATTTACACTAGTAACAATATTTATCTAGTAACTATAGCATTTATACCAGTAGCTATAACAATAATAAATGTAACATTATTATTATCGATAAAAAGTGTTTTTTTATTTCTGTTTGGAAATTATAGATAAGCCTATTTAATTCTGAATCATATCTTTTAAAATAACATTAAATGATATTCTTAGAAAAAACTAATATATTAAACAGTATCAGATAGAGTATAAAATAACTGTTTTATATATATAAATTTAATTGAATGTTATTGTATTTAATTAATTGATTTGATTTTTTTACATGTCTATCAAAGAAACATTTCGATGTACACGGATTACATGTAATCAATAGATACATTTCGATGTGTCTACATTACGTCCAATGAAAAGTCACATCGAAAATCTTTAAGGAATATTACTGTACTTTATTCATATAAAAGATGCACACCATGCATCAACACAGTTGTGAATAATATACAGATAAAAACCCAAAATGCAAACTGAAAAACTCGGTCAGTGACTAAAATAATAATAACAAACAAACATCTCTACTATTATTAATAACATACTATAAAAAAAATCGTAGCATGACAGAAAAGAAAATATTTGCTAAGAAAAGGAGAAGATGTGTTTATCTGGAACAAAACGGGAAAAGGGAAAAGAAGATTGAACATTTAAATCTTTAAAACATTAAATAAGTTTCTCTTTCTCTTATAAGGTTAAAGCAGGAAAATTTATTATAATACACACGCTGGAAACTTCAAAAACAAGATGAATATTGATCAGTAGTAGGTGGTCAAATTCCTTAGATATAACAATTTAGATTTTCATGACCAGTTAAAAACTTGGAGATTCAAAATAAGTATTTATTGTTAATTTTGTTTCATAACAAAATAACAATAAGAAACGTTTATAGAAATAAAGAACATTTTAAAATGGAACGAGATATTTTTAGGACAATTTAAACGCAACTCAAACTACTTGCTTAAACTAATCTAAAAAATAAAATTCAGGCAATTTAATTCCGTGCAGTATATTAAATGAGTTCATAGCAGTCACAATTTAAAATTTTAATTGAGTAACAATGATTATTAAATTAGCTGACTGCAAACTCCTGAGATTTGCAAATTTATGAATGAAATTAACAGCTTAGTTTAGGTTTAAATATAAGCTTTGAACCTTAATCCAAAAACAAATAATTTCTGAGAATATTATGGCAACTATATTACCCTCTACAAAATATTGTACAATTTTATGTTAAATCTCATAATGATAAAATATTTCATAAAATATTACAAAATTTTGTAAAATACGTTATATTGAAATAGTAATATATATTTCCTATAAATATTTTATCTATTATTTCAGATACAGTCACTTAAAAAATGAAAAATCCTTAATACATTTCGTAATTGTCACTAAACCTTCACTAAACTCACTAAAGCTACCATTGAAAATGCCTTGAAGGAAACTTGATAATGATGTAATATATTGAATTAACTAATATTGTTTATTAATTACTAACTAGAAATTTTTCCATAACGGAATCCAAAAATTTTAGTATAGTTGATTCAGCATGTCAAAACTAGTATATAATTTTTTGTAAATATCTGATTAAAAGATTTGGAGATATGGGAGTTCAAATGTTATCTTTCTCGATGTTAAATGAAACTTGCACATAATGAACGTTATCTCGCGTTCTAATTACTATTTTTTTACCTGTTAAAAAAAGAAAAATTCCAAAATTAAAAATATAATTTTATTTAAAATAAAAAACATATTAAATAAATGTTAAAAGATATTATATATTAGATACTGTTATGAAAATAATGATGAATTATAACAAACTAAAATTTTTATACGATTGGCTTTCTAGTATTGCAAACTCGCAAGATGTATAACTTTTGAAATTGTGAAACTATTACAATATATTAAAGAAAATACCAATTGGGAATTAATTTCTAAATTTAAAAAAAATTATAGATTTGTTTTTAAACAAAACAGTTTACTAGATGACGCTGACACTACTTCGAATGCTAACAAATAAATAATTAAATTCTATTGCTTCAAGTTGAATATATATATTTTTAATTATTATTATTATTATTTTATATTTTTTTGCATTCAACTACATGTTCTGTTTTAAATATATATTTTGTATTTACTTAGAAATAATTGAGTTTTCTGTATTTCAGAAACGAAAATTATCATTTGATGTAAACAAAATTGTGTAAGTATTAATTATTTTTGCCATTTATTGATGTTTGTCACTGAGGTACACAAATATTTCTTGTTTTTTTCTTAGTAATAACAGCAAGATGTCAAAAAAAATATTTAGTTAATGAATGACACAAATGTACTTTTGGATACGATATATATATATGAAGACATAGATTCTTCTTAACTTAATTTGTAAGCTTTTTAATTGTTAATTAACGAACAATAATTTCAAAACTGTGTTATTATTTTTGTGTCCAAAAACACATAAAGTCTTTAACTACTGGTAATAAATAATGTTTTAAGAACTATTTTTAAACACTGCTACTATAAAATAATATTTAAATACTGCAAAATGTTACTTTAATTTAATGTTAATCAAAAATGTATTTAAATCGTAAGTTTTCGTGTGCATTTATTTTTTTTTAGATACATAATAATTTCAAGGTCGAATAATATGTTAAATATTTTATTTCAGTTTAATTTATTCTTTATCTTATTTTTTATGTAGCAAGAATAAGTCTTTTTTACGGAAAAGTTATAAAATTATAAAGCACATTATTTTTAAAATATTTACTAAAATAAGAAAAATATCCGTTCTTTTTTCTTTCTTAAGATTTAACTTCAGAATATGATTTATAGCGAAGTATATAAAAGCGTTGTAAATCAAAACGTTATTTAGTATAATGCTGTGAAGAGATATTGCTACACTGAAAACATTTTATTTATGGAACTTCTTCTGTTTGAAAATTTTAATATTTATAGGCAAAATATCTGTAAATATTGTAAACAAAAAAAATCTATACATTTTCAAGTTTTTGGCACTTTTTCAATGTTATTCATAAATATTATGTTTCAATAAACATGCCGATAATACGCATACTGATAAATAATAAATAAACACAACATGATTTTTTTTTTTCCAAATTAAATTTTTAATTGTAATGTCGTCGGTTGTTTGTGCAATTTGATTTGGATGTGGTTGGGTTGAGACACAACATGATGTTGGATTGACACACATGTTCTTAAATCTGAGACAAGGCTTTATTGATCAGCATGTAAACACGACATAAACACCACAATTAAAAATAGACAATATTTAGCACACAACAGGTAACACATTTAAAGACATCTAATTAAAGATTCGTGGAAGGGTTTCACTTCTAAGCTGAAAAGAAGTAATATATAAAAAAAATTAAGTCAATTCCTACTTTTTTTTTTTCATTTTTTAAAAAAAATTATTTCTAAGTCCTTTATAAATAAAGTTAAAATTTTCCTCTTACATTTGGCGCCATCTATTGGTAGATAAATCTAAAAAACTAAAATTAATTAATTAAATTTAATGAATTAATTAATATTTTAAAAAACTGTATTAACATTAAGTGTTTATCCCCTACAAGTTTCAAAAAATGTATTTGAATTTGAGTGGATGAATAAAAGTATTTTATTAATAATTGAAAATTTGAACAAGATATATATAGGGAGAGTATGACCTAATAGTAGGAATTGAATAAAGATATTCAGGTTTCCAATGGAAGTACAAGATATACTTCCTACACTCAGGATATATACTTCCTCTCGGGATGAGAGTTTGAAAGCCAACTTATACACAGGATTGTGCTAACTATGTATTCTCTCGGGGTGAGAGACTGTAAATTAAATGTATCTGAGGCAGCAGCGCCGGTTTCGTCGTACGTCCTCTAGGGTGAAAGTCTCGATGCCTACGATCATTTCTTTTCAACGCCACAAGGGGCGCTCTTGCAGTGCGTAGGAGGAAACATGGTTGCGTAGGAGGAAGCATGATTACATAATGCATTTTAAATTACGCAAATATATGTATACTTTATGTAAGTCTAATTATAGTTACAATTCATTTGTTTATAATATTTGAAATGTTAAATATGATGATAAAGCTGTTTACAAGAAAATACTGATAATAAAAAAAAAAAAGTAAATTTTTCTACGTGGTAATAAAAACCTTAATAATTGTGTACATACTTATGCCGAATAATTTCTCAAATTGAATTGAAATAATTCATTAACTTCTCAATAAATATTGAATAATTATGCTTTAAAGTTAAACATATTAATAAGTAATCATAATTAAATTGCGAGATTTTTTAAACTAAAAATTTCTAGCTAAATCTTAATTTTTATTTTTTGATTAAAATATAAAAATATATCAACGAAGTGAATATTTTAATCACCGTAGTTCTCTATTTTTGAATAAGCAGAAATTCAGAAAAGGTGTAAATACTCACTAAGCACACAAAATTTCTGTGTTGTGAAAATTACATTATAAATATAAAATCACAAGAAAAGTAAAGTAACGTCACTGTAAAGAAATGTTTAATGTTTACTATTATTATCAGTAATACTAGCTTTCTATGATATGAATTTATGCATTTCATTATGCATGCCCTTGTGGAATAGGGTGGAATGTAGACATACCTCCTAGTGGGGCACCCTGGTCAGCGTTCTATGCGACTAAGTGATCTACTGTTTTCGGCATGAGCTCACTGCTATGCTAACCGTCGTCAGGTTGACCTGCGTTTCTTGCAATGCAATACTGTTGGTTTGTCTCAATCACAAAGATCTTATCTAATTCACATATGAAGTCTTTCAGTGTCGGAATTACTTGCGAAGTCTGACTTTGAGAAAAAGGCACGTTTTGCTTCAATGGATTCCCGGACATTGTGGAGTTTTTGAAACGAACAGGCTGATTTCCTTGCTAGAAATGGTTTAAGATTGCTCCAATTAAGATGTTCAACATTTCCATACTATTATATAAATTTGTATTTCAAACAGACTATGACTAGAAATTATGAATTACAGTTGCTTGACCGAATATAGACAAAGCGATGGAAAGTTGAAGATTTTATCAAGTTCCAGCAGCCTAATGGCCAATTGGCTAGCATTCTGGCCATTGGTACTGCAAGCTTCAGGTTCGAATCCTGGAGGTGGCATGGAAGTTTATTAGTGGTTCGAAATCCAGACTGAACTGTAGGACCCAGTCTAATTAACCGTAGTGTGCAAAAATGACCTTAGAGCGACAAACCAAATCTCACAGTTCCAAGCGGCCCAAGTCGTGTAGCTGGTTCAGTTTCGCCTTTTAACAGGCCACGACTCTCTGATTAACATCTACGTCGCATTGAGATTTTCAACCAAACCAAACTGTCTCCTTTGTAATTTGGCAGAACTAATTAATCGAACTCATCTCCATCGTTGTTTGGCATTTCATGGCGAATCAGAGACGGCAAGATACTGGCAAGCTAGAGAACTCTTAAGGCAATGACTTCGATTAGCTTAGTTGAACTCTTTTAGTATATTTTCTTTTTTTTTATTCTGTATTTTCCCATTTTGTATTGCCTTGACATTGGAAAAAAAAAAACTTTTGTGAATTACACATATAAAACACTTTAAAAATATATTATTTAAAATGCCTCATTTTGAGAATAGTTAAGACAAATATAAACACCTATGGCCAATTTATTAGCCCATAGAAAAATAGTTTACATCTCTTAAGCATCTGTTGACCTATTAAATAAAAAATGAACAATGCATAAACGGTTGCGTTGTTCTAAATCTAAATGTAATATATTAACCTTCCCCGATATTTCACTAGTGTTCTTACAGATTTAACAATCAAACAGTTTCTCACAGAAACAGTTTTAATTATTCAATGTCTTAACACGTATCTCGAATGGTCTGCAAAGAAAGTAAGTATAAAAACGAGAATTCTTTTCTATTCTGAATGCCGGAGTAGTTACATTTTCAGACACCTCCATAACTTACAGTTAACAATCAATTATTTTGTACATAAGGTGTTTTTTAACATCATAGAATTCAGAGAAATTAGCTGTATAAAACAGAAAAGAGCAGCCAAATACACCTTTAACACTAATCTTAGACAGATAAATGAACCATACACATTGTTGTCAGTGGAGAGGATTCAATTTGTGTAGACTAGAAAGCAATCTGACAACGAAACGCGATTGGTTCTTTAGAATTTTGTCTTTTATCTTGTTTGTTATTATCGGCGTTGTTAGTTATCGACATTTTCAATGCTCGGCATTGTAGTGCATAAGTATTACTACTTATCTCTGTATTCTATAAATTCATTTCATAACTAGCAAAATAAATTTTGCTAAATTTATTAAAAATATATTTCATTAATGTTAGCTGTATTATATTTAAACAATATTTATCATACTTTAAACACTATGAATAAGATTTATCGATATTTTGTTAAAATATACAGCTCAAATAACTATAATCATTATTTGCATTAAGTTGTTATTATTGAGTTTTGTAACATTGTAATAAATAGAATTGCTGAATTTGTAAATACTTTACAAAAATGTTTTATTTTTCCCACATTCCGTTTCAGAATTTCTTAAATAGTTAGCAAATGTATAGTAAATAAAAGAACGGATAATAAAAAATATATCTTTGGAGATCTAAATAAAAAATAATAATAATAATGGGTTTCTCTTTAACAGAGAATAGCTCCTCTTTTCCTTAATCAGCTATTAATAAAATTACTGAAAATAAGAGTAAGAGTTATATTTACAATGTTATTTATGGATTTTTAAATTTTTTTAATTAAAAAGAATTCGTACACCTACATATACTTATAAAGTTGTCTCTTAAAATATCAAAACAAAATTTTAAAAATCGTTTTTGTAAAGTTATAATTGATTAATATTATCTTAGCAATGATTTGCTTAAATGGTATATTTTTCTTAAATATTTAATAAAATAATAATTTCAAATGACAAGATTAAATTTTACCAGTACTGTTATTTGAAAATTAACAAAATGCTTCTAAGTTGTATAAACATGCAAAATGTTTCCTACGTCATTCTCGAATTACAACAGTGTGTTCAGAAATATTGAGCTTTCTCTTTATATAAATCTAATAAAATTGTTAACCATCCGGAGATACAATACTTTAAATTTGTTTTATAGAAAAAATACATATATGATTTATTAAATATTAAATTATAAATTTATAATTATAATATTATTAATTTTAAATATTCTGAAAACATGACGAATTGGTGAAAGACAACAAATATTTAATTTTATAATATGAACGTTAACTGTAAAGTATATTCTTACCTATACTTTCTTTTTTTTTTTATATAAAATAAAAGGGTTCCTAAAAATATTTCCTGAATTTCAGTAAAAAATTAATTAGGTTTCTTTTTACACTGAGAAATTCCAGTTTTAACCAAAGATTAAATCCATGTTTAAATTAGTGTATATTTCATGTAACAGCTGATTATTTTTTTTGCATAGAATGAATATTTGATAGAAATTAAGTATTTTTGTTTTTAATTATATTTCAAATGTTAAGAAATATATTTTTTTAGACTTTTATTCCCAAAAATTTTCAAAATATGCTTTTTGTTTTCCTTTATTCCTGTAGATGGCAGCACAAGCGAATGAATGATATTAAATGGTTTTTTTCTTATTCTCAAGCTTCTATCCAGAAATTTTGCTGACATTACCAAAATATATCTTCAGCATAAAATTTAAAAGCTTTTCTAAACAGTTAATATAAATTTTGAAAACCACCAATTGCAACAAATTCCATTTTAAATGAATAATTTTATTAAAATATTTAATGTTTTGTAAATGTAAAGAAAAATTATAATTGAGAAAAAAATATCGTAAAGCATTTGAATTTAGAAACTCACTAACAACAAATACGCATAATTTAAATTAATAATAGTTAAAATTGTGCAAGATTACCGCTTAATTTTCGTTCAAGTAGAATGAATGGTAAATAACTAAAATTCCTTAGTAATAAAAGAAATTAATAAAGTTGTAGTAGAAAAATTATTATGAAGATTTTCTTTATATATACGTATGTATGTATGTATATGTATATGTACATATATATATATATGTATATATATATCTATATCTATATATATATATATATATATATATATATATATAGATATATAGATAGATATATATATATATATATATATATATATATATATATATATATATATATATGTATAGCATATTGAGTACCTTAAATCAATTTTAAGCATGAAAAAAAAATTAAATGTGTAAGTTTCTCCATTGAAAGAAATTAATGCTTTGCATCTTCAATTCATTTTCGTTAATTTACTTTCTAAATCAACAAATAGAAATGCATTATTTATTTGCTTTTTATTCATTTATGAAAAAAAATTCCCTGAATGAATAATTTGCGGAAATTAAAACACCGTAAATATTTAAAACAGTTAATATGTAAATTTAATTCTTCTTGAAAATAATATATTACTATGTATAATTTTAAATATTTAAACAAAATATTATAAATTTGTTAGATATTAGAATAGATATTTTTCGTGTATTATAAATGATTAAAATTTAAAAATAAATTCAATTATAGTTATCACGCAAATATGATTATTTTATTTTGATGATTTTGTCATTTTAATTAAAATTTTTTTTTTCAAATAAAACAATTTCAGTAATTTTGAATTTAAAAGCATATTCAATACTTTTGTAAATTAATTAAATTGTTGTCGAAACCTAATTCCTTCCTTCAAACTAGAAATTTCATGATCTTAATTGCTATAATCTCGATCTTGATTATTTTACTTTCAGAATTTTTAGTTTTTTCTCTTCAAATAAAACATTTTTAGTAATTCGACTGAATTTAAGATCATATTCAACACTTTTGTAAATTATTTAAATTGTCATAGAATTTGCTGAATATAATACCTTCCTTCAGACTAGAAATTTTATGATCTTAATTATTATAGCTTCGATCTTGAGATTATTTTCGTTTGATGATTTCATGATTGTAATTGAGGACTATTATTTTTTTTTTTAATAAAACACATTCAGACTGAATTTCAGAGCATATTCAATAAATAAATTAAATTGTCATCGAATTTGCTGAATATAATTCCTTAATTCAGACTAGAAATTTCATGATCTTAATTATTATAGTTTCGATCTTGATTATTTTCATTTGATGATTTCATGATTTTAATTGAGGATTATTATTTTTTTTTTTTAAATAAAACAATTTTAGTAAAGCGATTGAATTTATGAGCATATTCAATAAATTAATTAAATTGTTGAAAATTTACTGAATATACACTCATGTCCATAAATTAAGGATAATGAAATTCAGGCAAAGAAAGAGACAGAAGCAAAACAAATTTGACTCATTTGTAAAGTCTATTTAATAAACAAAAGGTAAAGAGCAAAAAAAAAGATGCTATATGTTTGACATAATTAATAAAAATTGCGATTTTTACTCCCTGGAGCAAATTTTAAAAAAGAACTTATTTACAAAAAACAGTATAACATGGCTAGTATGATGGTTAATATGGAGTATGTCTACCGGACGATGCAATACAGGCCTTACAACGCCTGGCATGCTGAGTATCAAATTATCAATCTGATCTTGGGGAATATTACACCACTCATCAAGCAATGCCTCCGAAGTTCCGGTTGACATGTAGGAGGGGTGACGGGCTGCAATTCGTCGGCCAAGCATATCCCACACATGCTCTATTGGATTCAAGTCCGGTGAGCATGCTGGCCAATACATACGGGTGATATCCTCCAATTGAAGGCATTCGTCTACAATGTTTGCACGGTGAGGACGGGCGTTGTCATCCATAAACAGAAATTCAGCACCCATGGCGCCCCGAAACAAACGTACATGTTGTTCCAGAATGACATCCCGATAGATGTGACCTGTCATCGTTACACTCTCAACATGCAGGTCAGTTCTGGAACCAAGAATAATTCCTCCCCAAACGACCCATCCTGCACCACCGTAACGGTGTCGTTCAATGGTGTTCTCTTGGTGGTAACGGGTACCTGGCGCTCTCCATATAAAAGTCCGGCGAGGATCAGACTGCAAACTAAACCTGGACTCGTCGGAAAACATCACACCACACCACTGTTGCGGTGTCCACAATGCATGCTCTCTACTCCAGATTAATCGCAGGCGACAGTGAGTTGCGGTAAGTGGAACACATCTGACAGGCCTACGAGCATATAGATCAATGTGCCCTAAACGTCTGTACACGGTCTGCCTTGAAACTGTCGTACCGGTAGCTGAAGGGAGCTGACGAGACAGGTCTGATGCTGTTTCCGTCTGTTTCTTTTGGCAGTAACTGCTAAATACCGGTCCTCATTTGGTGTTGTAACTCGGGGCGACCTGTGCTGTAACATCTACTCACATTACCATCATCTTGGAATCGTTGCCAAAGCCTGGAGATGACACCTGGGCGATTCCAAGTTCCTCGGATACTTCCAGCTGGGTACGTCCACATTCCAGTCGTCCGATAATTCTACCACGTAAAAAATCATCCAAATGCTTCCTTTGTGCCATAACTACGCGGTTATTGCACTGAAAGGCTTTTAAAGCGCTTGAACAATTTTACTTTTGCCACCATTCCTTATATACCCCTCTCTTACACTCTCGTCATTGTGACGTACTATCCGCGCCATCTGGTGGTTTCCTGTAATTTGCATTATTCTTCTTCAAGATGTGTGTGATAATTCTACAGGTGAAATTTTTATTTAGTTCAATTTCTGTGTGATTCTGAATTATCCTTAATTTGTGGACATGAGTGTAATTCTTCCTTCAGACTAGAAATTTAATTATCTTAATTATTATAATCTCAATCTGGATTATTTTAATTTGATGATTTCATAATTTTAACTCATGATTTTTATTTTTATTTTTTAAATAAAACAATTTTAGTAATTCGACTGAATTTAAGAGCAAATTCAATACTTTTATAAATTAATTAAATTGTTATTGAATTTAAGGGATACAATTCCTTCATTCAGACTAGAAATTTCATGATATTAATTGCTATAATTTCGATTTTGATTATTTTAATTTTGCAATTTTTAGGGGTTTTTTTTTCCCTTCAAATAAAACAATTTTAATAATTCGCCTGAATTTAACAGCACATTCAGTACTTTTATAAATTAATTAAATTGTCTTCGAATTTGCTGAATATAATTCCTTCCTTCAAATTAGAAATTTCATTATTCTAATTTTTGTTATTGTAAAAAACAAAAGAAAACTAAGATGCAATAAGGAAACAATTAATTTGAAGCACATCAACTTTATTAAATAAATAAAATATGAATTGGAACAGAATTGCTGTTGTTATTCGTTAACATTGAGACATAATACAAAAAAAAAAAAATCTGAATTTTATATATATTAAATTAAAATAACAGCATTTCATATCTATTAATCATTTCTTTATAATAAATAGAACTTTTAAATAAGTATTATTAATATTTTGAAATTTAGTTTCACAATTTCTTCTTCTCACAGCTCTCTTCAAACAGAATTTTTGTACATTCCTAAAAATAGAAATTAGGATAATGATAATTGTGAAGGTGAATAATGAATCATATTTGAAAATATCTATTTTTTAATTCATGCTATAAATCTCTCAAGTTAAAAAATCATAATCATAATTAAATTTCTAGTAAATTATCTTTATATTATTTTAAGAGAAGCTTACTTTAATATGACATATGTTATCATTTTGAATATCGTTTCATTGTAAAGAATGTGGTTAAATAAATAAATTGATTAATTAATAAATTGTAAATACAATTAATTAATTTATTTATTTAATTTAATTAATAAATTGTAAATATAAGTTTAAATTTAACATAAATGTTTTTACATACTGAATTATTTTTTAATTCAAAATAAATATTATCTCCAAATAGTTGAAAAAGATCAAAATCTTTATTAATTAAAAAAAAAATGATTCTCGTTATAACAAGTATTCTTGTTACTTACCTCAAAATTTAACATTATCTTTTTCTCAGGCAAAAGATAACTAAAATAGAAAAAAAAAAATTATCATAAATTTTAAATTCAAAACTTCCAAATAATATTAAAATGATATCAACATTAAACATTGTAATCTACAGTTTACTGCTGTAGATATGAGATATTTTAATGAAAAACTCTTAATCAATTTTACTTTAAATTTTCAACTATAAGCAGCAATTAATTACTCAGTAAAACTATTATCGTACTAGATTATATGATATACGTTGACCAGCTTCAATGAAACTATATATTTTTATTACTTTCACAGATTTAATTAACAGAAACACTAACAAAGCAGTTAAAAGAAATTTTTCAACTTTAAATTTTAGTGGAAAACACTTAAAAAGAACAAAATAAATGGCATATATTAATTAATATTTGAATTAATATTTGAAAATAATACATATATATATATATATATATATATTATAAATACATAACATATATATATATATATATTATAAAATATTAATTACAAAACTTATGTGCAAATTTTGCTTAAATTGTTGACAAAATAATTTTGAAGCCCATTAAGTTATGCTAAAATTTTGTTTATTTTCATGATTTATTATCATTTTTAAGTAAAAATATATGTGTTATCAGTTTTTGAGATATCTTACTGTCATTAGGAGAAAGATACTGAAAGGCAGATACATTAAAATATATTTTTATGATAAATGTAATTATAATTGAAACCATGAAAATTTATTTTTCTTATACTTTTTCTCAAATATCACGTAACACTTTTATTAAGCAAATTATTTTATAATAATTTAAATGCAGTATAATATTTCTTACCTTGTCTACTTTCTCTACAACACATTCAAATATCTACAATTAAAAATTATAGGTTGTTAAATGTATACAATATTTTATAGAAAAAATATTAATTTTCAGTTAAAAGATAATAAATAATATATAAAATGTCAAGATTTTAAAAATCCACGGTAGTTTAATAAGTTTTCTTCTTAATAAGGAATAATTTTTTTTTACTATAGTTATATAGTTTATATAAAAACTATAGTTATATCCTTTAAATAACTCAAGGAATATACAATATTTTTAGTATCCTGGAATGTAAATTTATCATGCAGAGAAAAAAAAATAATTTTATTCTTTCTAGAAATACAATTGAAATCTTATGTTTTTTTTTTAAATCAATCAATATTTTAAGGCTTACATCTATTTACATAATATGACAGCAAATATCATTTATTTATTTCACATTAGATCAGTGAATTTTTATATTAAAAACAAAATGTAAATTTTGTTTAAAACTCCATTCTAGTAAATAGACGTTTTTAACATTGCATTTATAAAATCATTACACTCTTTATATAAATAAATCTTGCAAGAAAGTTACAAAAGTCATAATAATCAATGGATTAGTAAAAAAGTACTAACCTTTTCAATAACTTCGGGCTTCTCAAAACAATAGAATAAGGAGAACATCTTTTGATGCCTTCGGGAACAGTTTCTCTTTTTTACATTCATCCAATGCGAAAAGAACCTAATCCAATCATTTGCAAAATTAGAATATATGTATATATATATATATATAATGATGTATGAAATTATAATTTATCAAATGTATTTGGTGGAAGTAACATGTTTTTTTTTTGGGGGGGGGGCTGAATGGCCGAGTGTCTAGCGCTCAGGCGCTCGGTCCCGGCGGTGTCATGGATGTTTGTAGTGGTTCGAATCCACTTTTTAAGCCGTAGGTCCCGGTCTCCTATGACTGTAAGAGCGTCATGGAGCAGAAGTCAGACTTCTACCTACGGGTGCTCCATCAGAACAGAAGCTGCATCCCTCTTCCCTCCTTCCATGAGGGACACGATAACAACATAACAACAACAACATGTTTTTTATATTAGAAATTAATTAACTAAATTTTTTAAAAAATGTCCAAACTATCAATGTTTAAAATTAAATTAAAAAGAAATAGTTGCAACAGTTTTAAGCCAAAATGAATAACAGTATTAAATAAAAATGAAAGCTTTTCAATCAAGGCTACCTGTTTATTGATAGTTTCCTCTATATTTTGGTTTTATACATCGTTATAAATTGTTTTATATCTTTTGGATAAAAGGAATAAATTGCAATTTTTACGGGGAATGCTAATTGAATATTAAATGTTTGTTTAATTTATTAGAAATATTTGAAATAATATTATTATTAATATTTGCTTTTTAATTCAGGATCTGTCTAAAAAATGAAGGGAACATTTTTTCTTTTCATAATTATTAGTTAATGTAAATAAGAAGTTACAATAGCTATAAAGCGTCAACTGCAATCACAAAAAATAAATATATTGTTACAAAAGTATATTTTTGGTAATAGATATATATTCAATGAATTATTTTCTAGTTTTGCTTTATGAGGCGTCTGTAAAAATTTATTATTATAAACGGCTTTTTTTTTTAATTTGTTAGAAAAAGGAGAAATATAAAAATTCTCAAATTTTTATTTTATGTTTTCAACAAATTATCAAAATAAAGCAAATTAATCAACTCTATTTCATGAAATATAAACAAATATCTAATATTCATTTAATATGTATTCACCTTAACAAAAACATTTGCTGTTGTTTTTTTGTTTTTTTAAACTTTATATTCACCTCAAAATTAACTATTTTAACAAAAACTTATATTATTTAAAATATCTTTTTTTTATGTAACCAAAAATGTTGAATAAAAAAATATTAAAAAATTTATGCAGGAAAATTTTAGAATATATATTTTACATTAAAATTCTAATTTAAAAATTTAGATTTATAAATAGTACAATAATAAACAAAGTGTTTATAATATCGAGTTTTTTTTGTAAAAGACAGTAAATAGATTTTTTTGTAAAAGATAGTTAAATAAAGTTTTTACAACAGAGAAAAGTAAGAATTTCAAATGTTTTGTTTTTTTACCCTAGGAGACATCAATCTTTCACAAGCAGCAAACTTAGAGCACAATAGAGGATCTTTACCTGAAAATTAATTAGAAAGTTAAAATTTTTCACTTAAAATAGCGAATTAATAATCATTTATTAGTATAATATTATCAGTTTTCTTCAATAAAAATATCTGATAAAAAAAGTAAGTAAGCGTTCACTTTTTATGAATACTACTTAATTTGTAAAACACGGTTCATCATAATCTGATTTGTTTTTTATTTCTTTATTAACTTAGTTTAGAAAGTAACTTAAGATTTCAAATATTAGACTAATACATTTTTTCTAATATATTTGTTTAAAAATGAGTTCATCTTCTTAAGTTAATAAAATATATGAATAATTTTAAAAATTGAGTAAAACATGATTTTGTAAATGATCAGTATTTTACTTTTAATGCGACATTTTATACAAAATATTACAATGGATGTAATAAATTTTTTATTATTTTTTCAAATCGAGTTGGTTGAAAATATATATTTGGTATCAAATTTAACTGTATTTACTTAACATAATATTAAATTTTAAAATTGCTAAAATACTAAATCTCCTGTCTCGAAAACTGCCAGTAGGCAGACGGCCTTAGCCCATCATGGGATTGTTGCCAATGTAGAAAAAGAATACTAAATTTTTATACTCCTTTTTTTTCACCGAAAAAAATCAAATTAAATTTAATTTAAATAATCAGAAAATTAATGTTCTTTTACTTTAAACAAAAACTTTAATAATTTTATATAAATAAAATGATAAATCTTACTTTTAGAAACACAGTCCACCACATCGATTAGTTCCTTTTTTTCCATAGTCACCAAATATTTACCAGGTTCACATACACTGTTCACTTCAACAAAAGCTAAAGAAACCAATACTAAAGCAATAACTGCATACATAGCTGTAATATGAATTGATTCCAAACTTTGAAAAATGATAGTAGTGATTCAGTTGGATACTGCTATTGGCTTCATTCATGTCTGTACGGTATATATAGTAAAAATATAATCCAAATATTAATTGAATACTCAGAATTGATTTCCTATTTTGGCGTAAAGATATGTTTCATAGTGATCAGATTATCACACTTAAAGTCACTTCAATCCTTAATGATGAAGGTCTGAGTTAATCATGCGAAACGCCGTCAGTGAGTTCATTGTTTTCAGTCAGTTGAACGAATTTTATTTTTGTCCGAAAAGGTTTTAAATCTATTTTTTTTTCTTCTAAGTAGTGGAAAACTGCTAAGGCGAAAATTTTGTTTATATCATGTCTACAAAAGATTTCATTTTTTTTTTTTTATCGAATTTTGTAAAACCTTGATGTTAGACTAAATTCGATAAGTCCTATAATTTTAAAATATTGAACGTAAGGTTAATAACAAAAGGAAAAAAAATTAAAGAAAAAAATTTATTTCCTTAAAATGTGTTTTTTTTTCAAATATAAATTTTATGTTTCTCATAAAAAATAAATCAAAATCAATGTTTATAGTAAATTTTCTTTTTTTCTGCGAAAATAATAGCAGAAATAATAATGATAACAATAATAAATAAATAATGTCAAATCTGTTTTTTCATAAAAATGGAAAATTGCCCGAAATTTTATTTTTTTTATTTGTTTATTTATTTTTGTCTTTGGTTTACAAAATTTAATTATTTTATACTTCATATAACCTGATTTTGGATTAAATTTTTGTATGTCTTATTATTTCATTATATAACTAATATGAACAGTTAAAAGAAATAAACATACCTTATGTTTAAAATAAGAACTTCTGAATTTTATTATTTTAGCAATTTTGGCAATTTTTTTGCATTCTTGAATTAATATAATTTTCTGAATTGAGAAACAGACATTAAACATAGTTTCAGTACCCTACTCACTTAGCATAGTGGTAATATGGTCCGACTGCTGGTTCTTTTCCGTAATTTTATGTATTATTTTCTTTACTGATATATTAAGAAGAATTCGAGTAAAAAATTAATTTTAATGAATTAGTATATCAATTTTTCCCAACAAAGTGTTTGTTTTATAATTTTAAAGGTGTTATATTTTGACTACCGTAAAAGACACTCTTGTATTCTAAATTTGTTTATATATATATATATATATTATCCTATAAAAATAACAGTATCAAATTAACATACACCGAAGTAGTATAAAATAGTTCAGATTAAGCAGAAACAATTTTACATTTTAAATATTTTCTTGGTATGCTGTAAATCAGTATCTTTCTTTTCTAGTAGTTCTATAATTGAATTGCCTGCTTAACATTTAAGTTTAACATTAATTCCTAGAATTTTAGAAAAATAAAAAATAATTTTTATAAAAGAGATGAAAACTGATTTTTAAACTGACTCTTTCAAAAATAGTCGACTCGTAACTCGTTTAGTTTTTGAACCAGGAATAGCCCATCGATTTGAGATGACACTACTTTTTAAGATGAATTTTAGAGGTAATTGCATCGCATTTGCATTTCATACAGGAGAACAGTTGGACCAGACAGTTTGACTATCGATATGACGTGCATTCAGGGCCGGATTTAGATGAAAAGAGGCCCTAGATTATTCCCCTTATGAGGCCCTTTCTCCTCCCATTTTTAAATTTGTAAATTACATGAGAGATAATAAAATACATTACTGTGATATATATCAATATGTTAAATGAAGCATGTTGTGATTGGTACTAATCTTTATAAAAATGTGACACGAATAATCAATTTAAAAAAGTCGAGAGCACTTTGTTTGGACATTTATTCTCAGCACCCTATATAGTACTTGTAACAATAACTAATCAAACATAACACACAACATTTACAAAGAAACAAAATTTAAATAATAAAAATCTTTGACTACGAAAATAAAATATGCAATAAAATTATCATATTTTCTATCAAATTAAATTAAATATATTCAATACATTGAAGATTAAAGCAAATTCAATTAGGATAAATTTATTTCATAATAATTCGCATTTTAAGTTTAAATATGAATTGTTATGAATTTTAAGTTTTAAACAGGTTGATCTTAACCAATACATTTTTATGTTTCTTTATTAGTCATATGTGTAGAATTTCTCCTTATTTTCTATTAAGTGTTTTAGTGTTTATTGTTTTTAGAATAGTGTAATTCTAATTTTACTAACAATTTGAATGCAGGCCCCTCTTTATCTTGAGGCCCAAGGCTGAAGCCTAGTTAGCCTACATCCGGCCCTGCGTGCATTACACACAAAGTCCCAATCGCAGTCGTCTCTTTAACTTTCTGAAATCAATGTCTGCAATGGACGCAATCAACGGATCCTAACCTGAATCCTCATGTAATTTATCAAAGCCCATTAACACTGGAAACAGAAGTCGGTCTTATGGGATGTCAAATAAGTTATCTACCAGGCCGCTCAAGCCACATTGATTGAAATATCATATGTGAATAGAAATAATGACATTGTGATAAATCGTTAGAAAGTAATTTTCCAGCGATCATTTTGTTCCAATTTTCTTTAGTTATTGGCTGAAATAAAGTACCAGTAATTTATTTAATTATTTTCTAAAATATTGATCGTTTTAAGGAATAAAACAAGTAATATAAAAAAAAATTTTTAAAGTCAATTCCTACTTTTTTTTCACTATATTGCAGAAAGTCCTTTATAAACAATTTTCATTCATTTTTTAAGTTTATCTAGCACCATCTATTAGTAGATATATACAAATTAAATCTAAAAAAATAAAATTAATTAATTAAATTTAATTACTGAATTAATATTTGAAAAAACTATATTAACATCCAGTGTCATCCACAAGTTACAAGTTTAAAAAAATGCATTTGAACTTGAGTGGATGAATAAAAAGTATTTTATGAAGGATTGAAAATTTGAACAAGATATATATAGGGAGACTGTGAGCTAATAGAAGGAATTGAATAATTGATATTTTAAATAATACCAATTTATTTATCGAAAATTTATGATAGTAAAATAATCAGTTATTGAAGCAATTCGAAAAAGTTGTAAAAAATTGAGCAACTGTAGCATGTATTGTTTGTCTTTCATAAATTCAAATGTAAAGATATATAAATTCTTTTTGTTATCAAACAAAATGCTATCGTGCAATAACATTCCGATGGACTCCATTGATTTCATTTTTATTTTTTATTTAAAAATAAGTAAAAAATGACAATATTTTATTTATTTGTTTAAAATACTAACCTTCTACTGTTTATTTAAAAAAGAAATTTAAATTCACATACATATAAATTCCATGTTCGTTACATAATTAAAAAATAATCAAATTTTATTTAATTTTTTTGTTATCTAATGAAATAATTATGTAAGAATCTTTTATTCGCTTGCAAATAATATTCATATCCAAATGAATGAAATTAATGTGTTCAAAATTGTTTGTCAAAAATCAAATTTAATCCATTTTATTAATTATTTAATTAATATTTTGTTAACAGTTCTTTTTGAGAAATACATTATATTTACAAAAAATAATTGTAATTTGAAACTGTTAATACATAAATTTTGAAGCTGATTTTTGTTAATTTTTGTTAAAAAGTTATATCTAATTTTTTTTTTTTTCTATATTTGAATTTTATATTTAATTTTCATAACAGACTTTTAACTTTCGTATTGACAACAATTTTATTACTTATATGAATTCCAGTCTCTCTCTCTCTCTCTAGATATACTATTATAAATTAATTTATTTTTATCTGATTGTGATATTTTTTATAATCTTACAGAATTATGATAAATATATAATTTAAAGTCTAAAGTTTTTATATGTCCTTTTTAAGGCTTCCTTATTTGTATTCGTGTGTAAATAAAATTTATTAAAAACTTTTAAGAATTATTTAATCAAGAAACCATAATTTTTTACTTCAAAACAACATTCTAAATTATTAGTTCGAACATAGTCTGCTTTCATTAAGAGATTGCTTAATATCCACACAAAATTTAATTAAAATTAAATAAATTATTTTGGGCTATCTTAATTTAAAAACTATAACAGGAGAAGTCTAACATTTTCTTTCAAAGTAATTCAGTTTGCATCTAGATTACTACAAAAAATTCGTGAAAAACATATAATTTTTTTTTTAATTAAGTAAAACTGGAATTTTTCTGGAAAAAAGAGACAAAAAGTAAATGCAATCTTATTCTGAAATTTCACATTTTAAAATTTAATATGTCTAGAATTTTATTGTTTGGTTTTTATATTTTTTTTTTTCATGTTGAATTCATTCATTTAAGGCTAGGTGTAATTTTAGATCTGAATTAAATTAATTTTTCTTTTTATTATAATATCGTTTGTATTTCGAAGAGATAAAAAAATAAATATTTTCTTTGGAGATTAAAATAAATAAAATAAAATACTCGTGCTCCATAAGTATTCCACGACGTTTACAAAATGTAAGTTAAAGAAAAATACTTATAAGAAAATAATAATCTCAATCACGTATAGAAATATTACTTCATATAAAAACATACATAACAAAATAATAACAAATACTAAGTTTTTCTATGAACTTGATAAAAATCAGGCAATTGTAATCAAAAGTAGAGTTTATAGTTCTGAATTGCAAAGTTTATGGCAAAAATTTTAAATAATACCTTCATTTAAACTTTAAATATCATTAATCGCTGTCATTAACTAACAGTGAATTAAATTAGATGCTTATGAATGATTTCATGTTTCCAGATTTCAATTAAATATTCAGTATTTAATTGTATAAATGTATTTATGGTGGTTTTATATAAAAGATTTTCATTTACATGAATGTCTGATTTATATTATAGTTATAAATATTTATAATTAATGAAAAGTTAAAAACATGTCTGATGTCTGATCAAAATTGTAAAGTTCAAAATGGTTACATTTACAATCATTATGATAAAAGTTTTTTTTTTTTTTTTTAAATAATGCATCTTAATTACACTATATATACTTCGGAATAGTGTACCTTTACCATAATTATTCATCAGAACTTTGTTATTAGCATCATTCATTGAATTATTTGATTAAACAAAAACAACTGCGTTTATCAATCAAAACTAGTAGAAAATTCTGTCCCCTATAAATGAAAATAAAAAAAATAAGAACTTATTTTACTTCTTTATTTTTAGAAAATGAACTGGTTTTTGCTTTCTATGTCTGTATTTCTTCGAAAGATTGTGAGCTCACATAAAAATAATCAAAAAATTTCACCAGCTTCTGTTGGCTAAAAGGATTAAAATAATTTCTTTTTCACATAAATAAATCTAAATTTGATATCAATGATCGCTAAGCTCTATTTCAAGTTCCTTAAAGATATATAACAACGTGTGTCTTTCAAAAAAACAGTTATCCTTCCGTGAATAATTTCTGAACAATAAGAAATCTTCTACAAACACTAAGTAATTGTATCCAGTGAACCCTGACACTATGAATAACAGTTTATCATAATAACAATGAAGGCGTCGTTGATTTATTCTGTTATGATTCATGGCACGTTTGAATAGAGATAAAAAATTGGTCATGCGTGTGTCAAAAGTTAAAATATGTTTATAGTATACGTAGATGATACTAAATGTCTTAATTCTTTTTTGTTTTACATCATTTGGAATCATTTGTACTCATCTAATTAATAAGCTAATTTTCAGAAATATCGCTAAAAACTAAATTATCATAATTTCTGAATTTATCTTTTTCTGAGTTTACAGAATTTTAATTTATTGACTCAACTGAGTTACATTTGGCATATCTCTTAACTTTTCAACCATTATTAGTTGTTTTTTATCCCACTTCGTCGACAGCAACATCTAGACCAAGTCCATGAACCCGTGTCTTAAAACGAGCCATAATAAAGTGTAAGAAGTGCAGCTTCTTTCTGTCCTTAACTTTGAGGTACAAAGACATGGGGTACCCAAAAAGAGAAGTCTGACTTTACCCCACCTGGTTATAACCTCAGGTATTGGATACCCTATTTAGTCGCCTTTTACAACATGCATGGGCTACAGTGGGGCTATTCTAGCCAAGATCCACACAAGACTCATCCCTTATTTAAATATTAATAACTACTCCCTCCATTTAGATCTGCTTCTTATTCATAAATTTTATATTATGATACTGAAATTGTTTTATTTCTTTTGGTATTTAATGCAATACTTTCCCCATTAACATGTACGAATTTAAATCTCGTAAGTATCATGAATATTTTAATTCTAAATTTCCTAAAGAAAATATATCGTTAAATTTGATATTGGCGTCAAATGTAAGAATTCATTATTAAATTTAATTATTAAGAGAAAGAAATTTTTTTTATTTTATATAAAAGAAGAAATTAGATCTATATAAAAAATGTATAACTTGTCGTTCTTGAATGCCAAACATTTTAACTTCAAATATTCGCCATTTCACAGACAACTATATAGCAGAATAAGCGTTTACATCAAGAGCCTGCTAAGATTGTACCCACATTCTGCGAATAAACGCTATGAACCATGACATCTTGAAGGTTGCATCTTGTTACCTTTTTCAAATCAAGTGGAAGGAATCATTAGTTTAAGAGTTTATTGTGCCCCTCCTCGGTATAAACAAGAGTGCTTAGGATTCAGCTTTGTTTAGATTTCGAAACCTACTCCCCGAATTCAGAAACCCTACTAGCCATCCCCCTCCCCCCGGCTAAATTAATTAGATATATTAGTTAAATCTTCAAATTTTAATACATGAATATAAGCATGAACTTCTTGTATATGTAAAGAGTATCTTACACACAAGACTAAGACAAGAAGTATTTATCTAATTATAAGAAAATTTAGTATGTAAATATAATTCTATCCAATAAGGAAATAGTTAAATTTTGGAAGTCCATGCATGAATATCAAAACCTTTAGAGCTGAGAAGGATGTAAAATGGGAGAAACTCTAAACTTGTGGCATAACTTCCCATCGAATTTGATTTTATAAACATCTTTTGATAGCGCCAATACACGTAAATAGGTTGGCGGGCAATATCAGTATATGTCACTGTTTCAGAGAGGACGTACAATTAAGTGAAGAGAAGCAAGGTGATGAAATCGAAAGATTACTTTCTATTTAATCATTTAGAGATCTGAATCGCAGAGTGTCTAGCGCTCAAGCGCTCGGTGCCACAGGTTTCGTGTTCAAGTCCAGGTGGTCCGAGGAATATTTGTAGTGGTTCGAATCCCTTTTAAGTGGTAGGTTCTGATCTCATATGACTGTAGAGCTTCACAGATCCCAGTAAGTCTACTCACTCCCATCATTCCCTTACTGTATGTGGGTAACTCAGTTCTAGGCACAGTGGTGTGGTGTTGTAGTAGGAGTATATTTAATAGCAGTGATACCAGTATTTGACAATTTGACTTAAATGGTAAATTTATGCCAGAAAAACAATAGAAAAATGCAAATGCATATGCAAAAACTTTCTAATGTCGGAAAAGCAAAAAGATGACACAGTGTGGGAAAATACAATTCTGAAATCCCTAGTTTCACCACTAAAAGATTCCAAAATGGTATCCTGTGTCATACCTTAAAATCGAATTTGATTCTGTAAATATCCTTTGATGGCAACAATATTTCCCATATAGGTTGGTGATCAATATGAGTATATGACACTGTTTGAAAGAGAACCTACAATTAAGCTACAGGAAGCAAAATTTGTTAAATGGAAGGGCAAACTTTATACCTGAATCGCAGAGATACCAACATTCGACAATTTGACTTAAATGTTACATTTATGCCAGAACACAACGTCGAAAAGGCTGCGGACAAGCAAAACGACGACACAATGTGAGAAAGTACAGTTCTGACAGCCCTAGTTTTATCATTAAAAGAATCCAAAATGTAAATGGAACAAGTGATTACAAGGACTTTGTATAGTATATGTCCCACTATCCGTTCTGAGCTATTATATTTACTTGTACATCCCGATAAGCATGCTTACCGCTGTGCGAGGCCTGTTCAATCAGGACTATCATTACTTTGTGTAAAATTATTTTCAGCGAACAACGATTTCCATTTTCCGATGACCAACCAGTAAAGATGTTCTCGGAGACATTCAGATTATGGATATTAACCTAAGAAATAAACTCATTAACTTAATTGTCACTCGAAAATAATTGAAATTATGATCAAGAGACCCATTTCATTTGAAAGTGGGATATTTTTACCGGATAAATCCAGGTAATCTTTTCTACTGATTGTCATTGGAAATCCAGAGGCCACTTCCCTCCTTATTAGAGCAAGTTTGGGATCTGATGAGAAGGCAACTTTAATAATCCCAGAATCTTGAAGATCAATTCGAACAGAGTCTGGCAAGAAATATGATAGGGATACAACTGACATCTCTACGAATTATCGCCAAACCGGATAATAACTTGCATTAGGGGCAGAAGAGCGAATGTTTTTTTTATTAATTAGCTATATTTTCTAAATAAAATATTCAATTGCTCTGAAATGTTAATGTTTACTCTATGCGTATACAGTGGGCCACAAAATTGAGTATACACCTTAGAAACTTAGAGACTTTTTGCAATTACAAATTAAATATTGCTTTAAGATGATTGATTTTTTTACCTTATATACTTTAGTCTATGCTTTACCGTACTATACTTATAAAATTGTTACGTTTATTTATTTTTTACGAAAAAAAATAAAAGATCTGAGACGAGAGGAAAAATAACACCACAAAAATAAGTATACACCTTTATTAATTTCCTTTTAACGTACAAATTAATATTTTGTTGCATAACCTTTTGCTTGAATTACAGCTTGTAATCTTCTGGACATAGATTCTACTAGTATTTTAGTGGTTTCAACAGAAATTTTAGTCCATTCTTCTCTCAGAACCTTCTTGAGAACTTCCTTGCTTGTGATTTCGTGCTCATGTACAGCTTTCTCTAATTTCGACCGCAAATTTTCGATGACGTTTTGGTCAGGAGACTGGGCTGGAGTGTGTAATTGCTTCTTGCAATGGTACAGCAAATATAACTGCACAATCTTCGCTGTATGCTTGAGGTCGTTGTCCTGCTGGAATATGAAGCTTGACCCAAGTTATCATTTAAATTACCTTTTTTTCAAGTTATCATTTAAAATCCCCACATATGCATGTTTGTCCATAATACCATCAATAAAAGCAAGCTCTCCAACCCTCCAGCCGACATACAACCCCAAACGAGGACAGATCCACCTCCGAACTTGACTGTCTTAATGGTGTTTTTAGGTGCCAGAGCTTTCCCAGCTTCTCTCCATATTTTAAATCGTCAATCGCTTCCGTAAAGATTAAACTTACTTTCATCAGAAAATATTACAGTGTTCCAGAAAGAAAATAGAGTTTAAACGATGTTCTTTGGCGAAAATCACTCTCTTTTGTCTATTCACATTCTTTCGTATTGGTGTACGGCCATGAAACCCATATTGGTGAAGGGTACGTCGAATTGTTTCAACTGAGATCTTTTTCCCGATTGTAGAGGACATCGATAAAGCCAGTTTAGAGGCACTCACCCTCGTATCTTTCTTTACTGAGTGAATGATCTTTCTCTTCGCTGTAGTACTCAGTATTTCTTTAGGTCCTCTTCCAGGAATATTGGCTACAGATCCAGTTTTTTTTTTATACTTCTGTAGTATTTTTTGGACACAACCATGAGTTACACCAATCAATGAAGCGATTTCTCGAAGAGATTTGCTCTCTTTCAACCATTTTACAACCAATAAACGCTCAGATTCAGTAGTTTCTCTACGAGAGCTCATTTTACGATTTTTAATGAGAAAAAATACTATTTAAAAGCGTTGAAGTGCAATAGAACGTGTTATAAGCAGCAACTACTCCTGAAACTCTTTAAAGAAAATTTGAAACTAAAAAAAGTGGTGGCTCAATTTACAAATATAAGAAGTGTATACTCAGTTTTGTGGCATGGTTTTCTATCTTTTCTTCGAATCGCTTAACTTTTTTTCGTAATAAATAAGTTAACTATAGAATTGTGTTATTATAGGATGGTAAAGCAGAGGTTAAAGTATCTAGGATAAAAAAATTATTTATTTAAATCAATATTTAATTTGTAATTGGAAGAAGTCTAAAAGTTTTAGAGGTGTATACTCAATTTTGTGGCTCACTGTAGATTACTGTATAACTCCTGCATTTACAAAACAATTTGTATAACTCCTACACATCTTCAAAACAATTTTTTATTGGAATAGAATATATTATTTCTTTTGATCCAAGTACGAGAAATTTGATTTGATATTAATAAAAAAAAAGCATTAAAATTCTGTCATTAAAGCAAAACAAATTACAATGACAACTAAATTAGCAATTGGTTCTCAGAATTTTGTACATGAGCTGAAAAAACAATTGTTTAGAAGAAATAATTTTACTTGAAAACACCCTTATTTTCCCTATTCTCTTTTAAAATGCTTTGTTGGTGGAATTGTGTTTTTCATAAAGTTTTTAATAAGCTTATGGTATTCTTAAATCCAATAACCAAAAGACTTCAAAAAGAACAAAAACAATTGAAACGCGTTTTTTTTGCGTTGCATTTTTTTGAATAAGAATTTTTAGTGAAATATTTTTAAAAAATCTAACTCACCTTAATTGCAGGTATAAATTTTACCAATATGAAGCACATACTTCCATTATTGACATATTTATGATGATTGATAGCACTTAAGCATATCCCCATCTTCTAGAACTGTGTAAAGATATGCCTTTGTGAAAGACTTTTAAAGATAACTGCTGCAAATTCCCTTATAATATTAAAAAAAAAAAAACAGGAAATATTCACCCAGATTGTCGATGCGAGATTATCTGTAGTTATCTTCATTTATTCAAATAAAAAATCTTATAATAATAAATCTTAGCTCCTGTCTATTCTCTTTATTTCATTTCCGATAGTAACCCACATAAACGGTGAATTTAAAACCAGCTCTTTTTAGAACAATAACTAACTTCTTTTGAGGGTATTAATTAACACTAACTTCTTTTGGGAGCATTAATTAACTAGCCCTAACACAGGTCCTAGGCAGGTTACAAAAAGATATTGAGCTTTATATATACTAGTGAAAAAATTATTTTTAATTATATGATAATGAGAAAAATATAATTCAATATATATTTGAGTATATATATTGAATAATTGACACAACATATGACAATAAAAGAGAAATTCAAAATGTTTAACATATACGATCCAATAAAAGTAGAACGATCCAAATACCTGCATTAAATTAATAATTTACTTACAACTATCATCATCATCATCATTGGCGTAATAGTCCCATGGTGGGCCAAGTTCATATACCTATTGGCAGATTTCGAAACAGGGGATTTTTTTTTTTTATGGTGTAGGGTTGTCAGTCCTACGCCCAACGCTCTACAGTCATAATAGACGGGGACCAAGAAAAAAATTGCATTTAATTCTATAACTTCTCCTTCAATGGCCCAACAGCTCATGGTGGACCAAGGCCGTCTCCTATTGGCAGATTCCGAAACATGAGATGATTTCATTTTACGGAGTAGAGTTGTCAGCTCTACGCCCAACACAATAGACATTATAACTATCACTCAATAAAATTCAATTTTAAGCCATTAATGTTTAAAAATTTAATATTAGATTTTTTTACTAGCTTTTAAACATTCAAATTTGAATTCTGGGATTTCCATTATATATATTGATTCTATATAGTTTTTAATTTACCCGCAATTGATTCTTTACTTGTTTTCCAAATAAATTAATTATATATTTGAAAGCAATAGCTAAATTAATTTATTTTAGTACTTCGATAATATATATAAATAACATGATTGTTAGTAAATTATTTATTATACTTCGAATAATCTTTATTATTATAATTTAGTTTTTTAATATTTTTTTATTATCTTTATTATTATAATTTTTTATTTGTTTATTATTTTTTTTTTTTATTTTGTTATAAATTAGTGACTAATTTCATTTTCAGCAATATACATAAATGACATGGGGTCTGATAGCCGAGTAGCTAGCGCTTGGTACCACAGATTTCGGGTTCAAGTCCCGGCGGTGCCCTGGATGTTTGTATAGTGGTTCGGAGTCCACTTTAAAGCGTAGGTCTCGGTCTAATAGGATCGTTGAGCGGTGTGAAGGTAGTGTTACTCACTTCTGTAGCATATCTTCAAGCTACACGTGCCCCCTGGGTAGTGCTAAATGAGTAACAGTGGCGCAGCCCTTTTATAGCATAAAGATTAACTGTTTCTGTATTGCCAGCTGCATTAGAACAACAACATAAATAACATGACCATTAATAAATTATTTATTATATTTCGAATAATTTTTATATATTCAATACAGAAAAAATAATAATATGGCATCAATTAAATCACTGTAAAAATCAAACCACATTCAATTCAACTAAATCAAGTTAAAAAGTTCCCTTATCAGAACGTTGTTATCTATTATTTCGGTTTCTCCCCGCATGTTGGATTTGATTTTGTTGTGAACTTCTATTCTAAAAACAATCGCTAGACAGCTGACGATGAACAAAAAATTTCCTAAGAGAACATTAAGTATTATCAGTACCTTTTGATTTAAATTATCAGTTTTGGCACTGATTTTTTTCGTTCAGTAAATTCCGACATACGCACTGTGCTGATTGGATTCATCTGTAAGGTGCGATTCAATTTATAGATATGTTTCTATTCATTATTTCCGCACTTCTTGTGGCTGGTGAGTTTTTGCGTTTTAAAATTTTATTTGTTCCATTAATAAATAGAAGTAAAATATATAAATAATTTCTATCGTGTTTAAATGACTGTTTTCTTAAAATAATAAAAATGTTTAAGAAATTTTATATTTCATGTTTTATCAAATCAATAATTTATCCTGACCAATTATAAGAATTGCTTAATTTCAAAAACATTGACAGCGAAAATAATTTATTCAATATATATATTTTTTAATATTTTGATTTTTTGGCGAAGCACTTCCTCTTCAGTTCAATTGGCCCTAAAAATTCGTTTATTTCATTATCATTTTGCTTGGCTTCATCGAGCTAAAAATTTTACAACCGAGACTTTCTTTTTAGTAGGAATAATAAATAAAATAATATTGTGCAAAATAAATTGTTAATAATTGTGTGCATTGTTCTTTGCACAATTGAAAGATGTTCAACCCCCCACCCCCTCCCCACCCCCTCTCATCCTCCAAAATTATTTTGTTAGGATTTTTACCCTATTTTTAAAATAGATTCCTAAAAGAATATTTTTTCAAATTACCATTATTTTTAAAATAAAAAATATTATTTTTTGTTAAAATGCATATCAATAAAATTTTTTTTTAAAAAATTGATAATCAAAATTTTTCTGATGCTAAAATGTCAGGTTAATACGTAATAAAAAATATAAAACGGATAGAAAATAGCTAATGGATAGAAAATTAGCAAGCCACAAAGTCAGATAGATTCCATCATAGTAGGGTAATTGGGTAGAAAGGTTAAAGGTTTCTTAAATTACCATTATTTTTAAAATAAGGAAATTATTATTTTTAATATATATCAATAAAAAAAAATTTTAAAATTGCTAATAAATTTTTTTTTTCTGATACTAAAATATCAGCTTAGCAAGCCACAATGTTAGACCCATTCAAACATAGCAGAGTAATAGGAAAGAAAGGTTATCGTTAATTTCCATTATCATTTTGCTTGGCTTCCTCGAACTAAAACTTTTACAACCGAGAATTTCTTTTTTAGTGTTAGTATTTGATATCTCAAGTGTGCAAAAGTAACCCACTGTTTCTTGCAAAGTTGAAAGATGTTCACGTTTTTTTTTTTTTTTTTCCCCTCATCTTCCGAAAAATTATTTTGAAAAGACCCTCTACCCTGTTATTAAAAATAGAGGAATTTTTTTTTTACTTTTAAATTTCCTAAAAGAATATTCTGCCTCAAATTATCAATATTTTTATAATAAGAAAATTATTTTTTGTTAAAATACCTATCAGTAAAAAATTTTTTAAAAATTGCTAATAAAATTTTTTTCTGATACTAAAGTATCAACTTAATGCGTAATACACCATATAGTCAAACCAGTTATTGCATAGAAAATTGGCAAGCCACAAAGTCAGACAGATTCAATCGTAGCAAATTAATAGAGGAGAAAAGTTAAATGTTTCTCAAGTTACCATTATTTTTAAAATAAAGAAATTATTTTTTGTCAAAATACATATCAATATAAAATTTTTAAAAAAAATTGCTAATCATCAATTCACCCTCACACTTAACCATCTCTATTATATTTCTAGGATCTAGAAACCTAAGTTCCCTTCATCTATATCATTCATTTCTCCCATAGAGATTGAATTTACTCTCATCAAATAACTGTAGTGTTCCGGAATAATTAATACCGGAATACTTTGAAATATGTTTTTTATGCGAAAGAATATCTCCTTTTTATTGACATGACTAAAGAGCGGCTTCCATTTCGTAAATTTCGGCTTCCATAAATTTGACCAACAAATTCAACATTATGGCCAATACGTTTAAAACTGAAGTCGTTAGAGTCGTTACTGAAATTGTTAAACAATTTCAGTCACGATACTTCGTTCAATTTCTGATGATAATGATAATGCAAATTTTAGAGGGCTTTTCAGATTATTCTTTACAACGCATATAATCTTCCTCTTTGCAGTAGAGCTCAAAATATCTTTAAGTCCTCCGATACTTCTGTAATATTTTTAGACACGTTTATACATTTTCCTAATCACTGAAGCAATTTCCCCAAATAAATTTGCCATCATTCGACAATTTGACAAACTATATAGATATTCCTCTCCCCCTCAAGAATTTTTCATGGGAAAAATAGTTATATTAGTTAAAAACTATTATTTTGATTTAATTTTTCCAGCTAAACTGTAAAAATACCTTTAAGCAAAAAATTTGAAAAGAAAAAACGTATTTAATTTTTTTCCTCTAATGCAGCGGGCATAGACCGTGATCTTTCGGCATAAAGGTTGCACTGATGTTACTCACTTTGCATTACCCAGGGGGCGCGTGTAACTTGATGGTAAGTCACGGACGCGGAGTAACGATGCCCCGCAGCGCTCTACGATCCTATTAGGACCGGGACCTACGGCTTAAAGTGGATTCCGAATCACTACAAACACCCATGGCAAAGTCGGGATTTGAACCCGATACGGGCCACGATTTGTACCGAACGCCAGAGCGCTAGCCATTCGGCCATCAGGCCCCCCAAAAAAAAACGTATTTAATAAACTGATAAACTCGTTAACCATATACTTAATTTTGCGATAACTTGTTTCGCGATTAAGATTTGCAGTTAAAGTTTTCGTGATAAAGTTTCATATCTATTTCATTTTAGAAAAAAAAAAAGATTAAATTTGATTGTTTTTTAAAACATTGCAGATGTCTGTAAGTAAGAATGCCGACGGAAAAAATGTGTTTATTTTTAAATAAATTTCACCATATTTCAAAGGATATGTTCAATTTTGGGGGCTCACTATACTTTGTGTATAAAATTCGGTTTAAGGCTTCTTTCAGTAACATATAATTTCAACCGACTTCTTCTCAAACAATATTAAATACGTATTTAAAATATTTTTATTTAGTCAAAATTGAGTGATTAACGAAAAACAAATAGAATTCATTCAAAACCAACTAGATTTATAAATTACAAATTAGCATTTGTAATATGTAAATTCATTTAATGTTATGGGATTCACATGCAATTGCTTATGTCCTGTAATTGAATCTGAAACAAGTTCTAATAATAAAGAATGTAAATTTAGTTATTACATTGTAAAGATATTTTAACATATTTTTAATCATGAAACTTTCAGGTGTATCTACCACTGAAGGGACAACGTGCAATAACTTTGATTTAGTCGTTTGCGCATTTCTAGTTGATGGAGACAAGGCTGCAAAATCTGGATTTGCAGAAACAGAAGACAGTTTGGACAAAAGATGCGAGTGAGATACACATAATGGTTTATTATTATAAAAACAAATAAATCAATTTAGATTAAAATATGTATGCTAATACCAATGCGTATAGAGGGATCTGAAAGTAGCGTTGTTGTTTTTTTTTCCTTAAGTTCAAAAAAATAAATTTTAATAAGTTTTTATTTTTAATTAAGGATGCCATTAACCTAATTATCAACAACCCTTTTCCATTTAACTTACAAATTTTGAATACCGGATCGATAAAAGTCAATTGGTATTTTAACAAAATATCTGGAGATGGTATTTTGGATATTATCCAAATCTTCAAATTTTTATCTTTTTTCTTATATTTTTTGATTGGAATAAATGAAAATTCAATGGTATAATGTCAGATGAGTATGATGGGTGAGACAGTATTTCCCACCCAATTAATTAATTTTTTCCATTCAAAATTTGTGTTGCTGAATAAAGTTGTTCCTGTTAGCAAACTGCTTGAAACTTTTCAATTAAAGATTGATTTATTCGATCCAAATGTTCTAGTAAAGTTCTACATTTGCAGTGTGTCCATATTTCAGCACTTCAAAATGAATGATTCCTTGAATACTTCACTAAACACACAAAAACACCTTTTTTGACATGTAAACCTGGCTTATTCGGAGAGAGCCATTGGCTTTTGTGCTTGGTGGAGTATTAACGGAATCATTCATTTTGAAGTGAAATCTGACTGAATCTGAATCATGGACTAACAATTCGATATTGTGCCAATGAAGCAATAAGTTGCATGTGGTATATCGGTAAGCTTTGATTCCTTCGGACAGAATATGTGGAACTCAAACACCTGTTCTACATATTTTACCAATCTGCTGAAAATATTCTTGGATGGTCGACTAAGGTTGATTAAGAATGGTTAACAGTTCCTGGTTTTGTCTGATACGAATTTGCTTCCACTTCTGACCTTAACATGTCATTGTCTAAAATTGTTTGTTTTCCTGATCGATACGAGTCGGAAAATCAAACTTTACCAGATCAGAACTTACCAGATGAAATACCTTTGGCATTTACGAACATCTAATGCATATGATTAAACCTCGAAAATATTTTTGGTAGCAACTGGTACGTTGTAAAACTCAAAAAGCATAAACTGCAGGATATGTAACTCTTCTGTTATTTTGCTTGTCATTTCATCCAAAATAGAAAAAAAAATTATGAAGATTTATTTATTTACAAGTAAGCAAACCACTTTAATCTTAAAAATGTCTTTGGTACGATTTTGGTGTACACAATGAGCTGATAAATGATAAGCAAATATTGCCTTAAGTGGAAACGACAGTACTTTTCGGTCCTATATTATATAATAGAAAAACTCTTCTTGAAAAAAAAAAAAATTCCCTACTTTCTTTTTAAAAAAAAAAAAAGAGGTATAAAATAATTCCGATGTGCATTACTTTTAAAATACATCTTAAGGAACAAAATCAGTAATGTATTATCTAAAATTGTTGAACAGAATAGAATAAGTTAAGTTAAGTTACCATATTTAAGTTAAATGATTGCTTGTTAATTGTGAACTGGTTTATTTGTACATTAAGCCTATCTACGAAGAAATAAACGACAAGTAAAAATTTTCAGTTTACTCAATATATGAAATTTATGAATAAAGTAAAATTACTACCATTGGTTTCATAAGAATGTTTTAATAATTTCATTAGAACTCATTAATTAGATACATCGGCAAAAAAAAATAATAAACATAAATTTACTTCTAATCTTAAATGTATGACTAAACGATGCATCTAATTTCATTGCACACACAAAAAAAAAAAGGAATAAAAATACAAGGAACCAAACAATTGATGCACAAATTTGCTTAAAAAAGATATTATTCATATGAAAAATACTATTTTGTTAATTTCAATTGTTTTTTTTTTCCGCATTTCATTCACATTATTTCTTCTTGGTGTCTCAATTTTCCCAAATATGATTATCTATTTACTATTTCTTTAACTTTTAATGGTTAAAATAACTAATTATATTATAAGTTTAATGAGTTTACACAATATCAACTGGTTTAATTTTATCATGATTAATAAAGTTTTCTTTTTAATTTTAGCACTTTTACGTTGTTTATCCCTTTAGCTTTCGTCTTTATCTATTAATACTTCAGGTAGTATTTAGTAATCACTTACTTGAACTCTACTTTCTTCATAGCCAAACTTTACCTGTATTGAAATGCCTGAGTGACTATGCAGCAAAGTGTCCCGATACTTCATTTAAACATTTGGCAGACTTTTTTGGAGACGAGTATAAGACTCAGACGAAGCTTTGCTCAAAGAAAGATGAATTAAGACAGCGTAAGTTTCCAGCATTTCATTTTCAAGCAGTCAATATGTGTGTAGAGTCAACTTACTATTTATTTTATAATATGGTAATGTATTTTTTATGGTATTGTACATTTTCCATCCCGGCAATTTATGAAATAAGAATATAATATTATGTAATCTTTATAACCAATGTACATTGAAAGCCCGTCTTACAGGTTAGTGATAACGCGTATAGGCAGGATCAGATTTGAATACGCTGGCAGCGTGTGTTGTATTAGATGTTATGAAACCCAATGGCGATTATGATAGCACTTGTACTAGGTTTTCTTTGCACTGAAACTTGTATGGTGGGCTTTTATTATGTTTCTCATATATAAAATCTAATTACGGAGCAGTAACGTTTAAAACCCACCCTGAAAATATAATTAATAATTTCAGTTGGTAGGAAATTGGGGTTCCCAGTAGTTGAATTGTCTTGTAGATATATATTTTTTAAGGTAAAAATTAGTAGTTTTAATATATCCCATGTACATAGTGGTTTTATTATATATATATACATATATATATATATATATATATATATATATATATATATATATATATCTATATATATATATGTTTGAGAAAGTCTGTCTCTTTCCCCCACGGATTGCTGGGCTGCAGGAAAATCGAAGAAGAAATGGCATTTTCTGTTGTGGATATTACAATATACTGTTCTATCAAAACTAAAAAGACTGCAATGCTCCTTTCGATTTTTTTTTAACTTTTTTCATTTGCGATTATCAAAAATGCAGACGATGAAAAAATTGTGTTCCAGCTAGAAGATGATGGCTATCCGCTTATTTATTGATGGGGTGAATTGCCCAGATGAGCTGTTTTACGGAGGTGAATTTATAAAAACTATGTTTACCAGATGTTTTTGTGAAGATGTTCCTTGTGAGAGAAATCGGACCCCTGACCTCCAAAATTCTTAGCCGCTCTGCTTGTCTGATTAGGTGTCGATTCCTCCCCAGAAAAGAAAAAAGCAACATAGAAATATGGGCGTTTTTAAAGGGACCACCCACAATGAAAGCAAGTGGGCTGGAGATCTGTTAAAGATAAAAATGGTGATGTGACACCGAAATGGGGACAAACAGGGTTGGCGAAAAGGAGAGCAGGGGAGATCACCATGATAGAAATTATCAGACCAACATCCTGTGTAAAAACTGAACCTGTTCCCATGATGACCGTTGGGGATTGAGAAAGAATAAAAAAGAACCAAGGAGCGAAGTCCTATACAACAACTTGCGAAAATCAAGACCAGGATAAGATGCTTTCTGCGACATTAATAATGCAAACTGTCAAAGAACCCCCCACCCCCTCACACACACACACCTTCTGTTGCATTTTCGTCAACGAAGATTTGAACTTCAATCGTCCAAAGCTCCAAATGGATGTAGCACCCGATGAGACGACCAGTTAATTTGGTGGTAATGATGATCTAACATAGTCATTGCGATTTTCTGTAATTCCTTTTGTATTTGATCCTGTGTGTCGTATTAGGGATATATTATTACAATGGTTATTGTGATTTTAATATATTTTTTAATGATTTGGGAGTTTTTGCTTAGGAATTTCTTTCAGTAGGTATTTAGATGTTATATTATTTTAAACAAAACACATAACTGAATATGTATAATATAATACATATATGTATGTTATTATATATTATACATATAATCAAATAAATAGTATGTAATTTAGTGTGTGTGTGGGATTCAATTAAGGGCAAAGTCTAAAGAAAACTGTAGGCTAGTAGGGGGTGAGCGTTTTCAATATTTCTCCCTGTAAATTGGAAAAGAAGCTTAAAGCCTTTTTTCGATCACATACCCATGATGCTTTTTCTTACTTCAGGTCCATTATTTTCAATACTATATTCTAGCCGAATTACTCTTTATGTTGTAGTAAACTTATTTCAAAATATACGATTCTACGTAAAATTAAATAACCTGTAGCTAATATATAAAAAGAGACAGCAGTTTTTTAACGAAATTTAGTTATTTTTGCAGTATAATCATCACTTTACTTTTTTCTTAATATTCGGAAAACAATATAATCGCATAACACTTGGTTCAATAATGAAAAATAGAAGATGATGCACACATTGATTCCTTTATAAATTTGAAACACACAAAAACTTAATATTTGGAGAAAAAAAACCAATAATATTAAAAAGCTAAAAGTTTGGAAAGTTTTACTGTAAATAAAAATATTATAAAGCGTATCGCAGTAATGCAGCAGTAAATTCGCGGTATGATTTCCTGGGAAAGTGATAATTTCCTCATGGGCTGGATCATTGCAGATAAAAATCAAAGCAGATGTAAGTCACAAATACTTTTCAAGTGTTTAATGGTCAATAGCTGAAAATGAACTGATATTTCAAATATCTTAAAAATAAACGATATATTTTTTATATTTAAGTTTTTGAATTAAATACTCAATAATTTAAAACAAACAAAAATATATTTTCTAGGACATTTTTAATTTAAATATCTAAGTGTTGAATATAATAACTATTCAGAAAGATAAAATGAAAGTATAAATTGAAACAGCAACCACCAATGGAACACTGTAGTGTTAAATAACGAAAAAGTAATAATAATTTGAAATAATAACAATAATTTAAATTTTAATAATTAAAAACAATAATTTGAAGTAATAACAGTACTTCAATTTCAATAATAAAAACAATAATTTTGAACTAATAACAATAATTGAATTTTAATAATTTTCAAAAAAACAATAATTTGAACTAATAATAATAATTCTGAAATGTTTGCAAGTTTCTTCCAATTTTTATAGTCAGATAAAGTGCGGTAGAACAGATTATGGGGCAGGCAAAATTAATTTATCACTTCTTAAAGTTACATTGAATACTAGAATGCTTTTTCTGAAAAAATTACAAAATTGTTAAAATTTCAAAAATAAGACAACAATCAAAACAATCTTCTCAAAGAGAGTTAATTATTCTATGGGTATTTCAATAATATTATTGCTTGTATAATCTTGTAGAAATAATAATATAATCAAGAATATATCACCACGTGGTAATGTTTAATACGTTCTCGTTACATAAATATCATTTAAAACAGAAACAATAAATTTATTTGCTTGGTTTGTATTCACAACGTAAAATCCGCTCAGCAACCTAATAAACCCTTGGTTTTTATATTTTTAAATGATTCATTTATCCCAACAAAAACAGCGTATATCCGTGCATTTTAATCTTTGATCATTGTCGTCAAGGTATTTTCGAAGAATGAAACATATATACCTAAAATATAATTTCTAATCCTCGGTATCTTCCAATAACTAACCTATTTGCAGCTTATCTTTACTCATGAAATGTACTTTGTATGATAAAACCAATTGCTTAATTTCTGAAAATCTTTTACATTTTTTTGTGATCTGAAATGTGTAAGGAACTTGAATACAGCTAACTCATCTATATTCATATAAATTTACCAATTCGTATTAAGAAATGAATAGTCTGCACAAATAATTGGAAAATGAAATGAACAGGAATGTGATGGATGGAATGGATACATTTTGATTAAGTCAATAAAAATTGATAAAAATTTCAAAATAAAATCTAATTTTTAGGATTTTTAAAGTACAAAAATCAATAAAAATCATTATATTTTTTTTTTTATAAATGATTGTGAAACCTAATCATTGCCAGAAGCTTAGCTATTTCTTGTAAAAGCTTAATAAATTTCTCAGATTTTATCCTTTTAAAAATAAGAAATAATATAAGCCTAAAAACTAGAAATATATAACAATTTACTTAAGTTAACAAATTGTGATACCATCTAGTGTTCGTGCCCAAATTACAAAATCAATGTAAAAATTTGAATTGTGCTGCCATCTGCAAAAATCATTTAGAAATTAAGAAATAATTAATATATATACTCATGAGAAATATAAAATTTGCTAAATGAAATGTTAAGTATCGCTTCATAAATATTTCCTGAATACTCCTCTTGGCACTGGTAGAAATGATATTTAATCTTAAATTAAATGGGCTATCACTGTATCTGAAATAATTGTTGATAAAATGAATTTATTTTTTTTTTTATTTATAATTTTTTTTTTTCTTTTTGAGTATTACCAGGATATTACAAAAAGAAACATAATTTGAGTGGTGAATAAATTTTCGTAAACATGCTCTTTAAACCACTTTAATGTATTCTTTTTATTTAAAAGATTTTATTTTCAGAAACGACACTATTTTCTCTCATTTCTGAGTTCCCAACGGCAATTTATTTAAGAAACTCTTGATTTCATCAAAAATAATAAGAAGTAGTATTATTTCCAATTTCAGTAGAATTTAGAATAAAAATACATTCATAAAAATCCAATAACTTCTAAATTAGTTTTCATTGAAAGTCATAAATAAATATCTGTTTTTCATCAAACGTTTTTCAGTTCTAGACAATTTCTAAGAATTTTTGATTTTAAATATCTGTTTGATAAAAATTGTTTTATATTTTTAAAAATACAAATTTTTTTACTATATATTAATAATGATTAAATAAAAACTTGTGGGTTTTTTTTCTTTTAAATTTTTGTATATGTATAACAGGTTTTGTACTAAGTTTTAAAAAAATCAATAATCAATTTTTAACTTCAGTTTTAAAATCGTCATACTGTGTAGTTCTTCTTCAAATATCCAGATGAACTGAATTCTTTCTAATTGGTACGGATTATTTAAAATTTCACCTTTTCTCTATTTCAGAAATTACGAAGAGTCTTCTATGTTCCTTAGCTTTCTTCTCTGAAAGTTGAAACCTGAAAAGTTGTGAAAAAAGACGCAATGCTTCTTTACACAGACGCCCTTCACTCCTGTGCTTCATAACTTTATGGAAGTGGCATGCAAAGATTTTCAGATTTGCATGATTTTCTTTGCAATGTTGAAATCTGTTTCACCAAAGATGGGCGCTTAGTTATCAATGAGAAGTTTGGAAAAATGTTTCATTTTGAATCATTTTGTTCCCCTTCAAATAAATTTATAATATGCATAATGTTATTATTGTTTCTCCAAAGCTTTTTATAATAGATGGTATAGCTTAGGAATAGGATCTAATATTAAAGATGTCAAAAGTTGGTGAAAGAGTACAAAATCCAATAATTCAATGAAGTATTTGTAACGGAATGACTCACGATATCAGTAAAAATATTAGTTTCTTCAATATGACAAGTAAAGTAATAAAAATTTGGGCCTCTACAGAAAATCCTTCAGAAAAAGTTATACAATATTCTTTTTCTTATGAATAAAATAACTGCCACAACTGGTCCTTCTCCCTTGTAAAGTAACTCCTGAATGATGTTGATCTGCCAAAATTCACCAAAAAGGAAGGACAGACATGATCCCACTCAACAAACAAACAAACACAAAATATGTTTTTTTTCAGGTGTAACTCGTGGCCCAGTGGCAACGCACACTGCTAATATATTGGACACGCCTGAGTCTGAATACGCAGATGTGTATTTTTGTAGTCACTCAAGCTTTCAAAAACGGAGAGACTTGATGTTGATTGGTAAAATGTGTGTAAAGCGTCATGCATCCATAGTTAGGCTGCCTGGTCGGAGTTTTCTCTCTTTTTTTTCTCCTATATGACAAGCAAAAAAAAAAAAAAAAAAAAAAAGAGGGGTTGCTTTTATATTCAATATATTGCAGGGCTTAGTTACATCTAAGTGTCCTCCTGAAGCCCTGTCCTCTTTCTCAACACCCGTTTCTTGGATTGTCGTGTCTGCATATAGCCCTTCACAGTATACCCACTCTCCTAAATTTCATAATCATGGGCACGATGTGAATGTTAAAAAGAATGGCTACCTGCATGATACATTGGTTGATTGACTTAAACAAATGGGTTTATACACTGGCTACGCCGGAGTTAGCAATATGCAAATTTTCAGATGGCAGTAGCATCGCGTAGAACAGGTATAAATGCGCAGTGCTTTCGCAGAGCTTTCATTTCTGTTCAAGTTATTCATGTGAAGAGGTTTTGACGTGATGATGACCGCACGACGGGAATTAACAGACTTTGAACGCGGAATGTTAGTTGGAGCTAGACGCATGGGTCATGCCATTTCGGAAATCGTTAGGGAATTCAACATTCCCAGATCCACTGTGTCAAGAGTGTGCCGAGAGTATGAAATTTCAGGCATAACATCCCACCATGGACAGCGCAGTGGTCGACCGCCTGCACTTAACGACCGAGACCGGCGACGTCTGCAAAGAGTCGTAAATTCTAACAGACAAGCAACACTGCGTCAAATAACCGCAGAAATCAATGTGGGACGTACAAGGGACTCTGTCTGTTAGAACTGTGCGGAGAAATTTGGCTTTCTTGGGCTATTCCAGCAGAAGACCGACTCGGAGTGCCTTTACTGACAGAACGACATCGCTTGCAGCGACTCGTGGGCACGTGAGCATATCGGTTGGTCCCTAGATGAATGGAAAACCGTGGCTCTGGTCCGATGAGTCACGATTTCAGTTGGTAAGAGCTGATGGTAGGGTTCGAGTGTGGCGCAGACCCCACGAAGCCATGGACCCAAAACTGTCAGCAAAGGCACTGTTCGCTGGTGGTGGCTCCGTAATGGTGTGGGCTGTTTTTTCATGGCATGGACTTGGTCCTCTGGGTGCGACTGGACCGAACATTGACTGGAAATGCTTATGTTCAGCTACTTGGAGATCACTTGCAGCCATTCATGGACTTCATGTACCCAAACAACGATGGGATTTTTATGGATGACAATGCATGCCATGTCACCGGGCCACAACTGTTCGTGATTGGTCTGAAGAACATTCTGATAATACTCCAACGAATGATCTGGCCACCTGTGGGAGCCCGACATGAATCCCATCGAGCATTTATGGGACATCATCGGGAGAGGTCTTCGTTCACCCAAAATCCTGCACCATCAACGCTTTCACAATTATGGACGTCTATCGAGACAGCATAGCTCATTTCTGCTGAAGACTTCCGGGTGACTTGCTGAAAGTCCACGCCACTTCCGAGTTGCTGCACTTCGCCGGGCGAAAGAGGGTCGACACCGATGCAAGAGGGTCTCGCTATCTTCGTCACTTGTAGTATAGTAATGTCATGATAAAACATTCTTTTCATTCGCACCTTACTTATGGTTATATATTTAAAAAGTGATAGTTGGAGATTTGTGGACCCCGAAGGTGTAACTAACACTAGTTCAACCAACAAAATGGGTGTTAAGAAGAGGACAATGGTTCTGAAAACTTTAGTGTAACTTTTTCCTAATAAGATAAAAAGTAAAAGATTAACTTAAAAGTTACTGGGAAGAAATGAAATATAATTTTATTGCTATTTAGGTAATTTATATCTTAATCTAAAAAAAAAAATTGAATCTAGTGTTTTTTAAATGTCAAAATTTAACCCAAAAAAAGGAATATCTAACTTTAAGGATTAATCGATAATTTTTATATGCATCCTAATGAATACGAGCTTGATATAATTATTTGCATTTTCTGTAAAATATGTTAAAAAATACTTACATTAAATGTTAAAAATCATTGTCCTTAACGGCTTGTTTTTTTTAATGTTTTAATTAATTCAATGCTTTCGTGAACTTTTCACCCATCTTGTAAGATGCATTAATTCGCTATTGCTTCGGCTGGACTCTCTGATAACCTTATTGAGTTTCACTCACACGTTATTGAAAGAAGATAAATTTTTCTTGAATAAAAAATAATTGCAATTGATAGAACGTTGAACTGTGCTGAACAAAGTTTTTTTTTTAATGTACTCTGCCTGTTCTATTGAAAACTTGCGTAATCGTTTATGCCACAAAAAACATTTTATTTCTTCTGGTTTTTTTCCTCAAGTTTGATGCAGGATTTTTGTGAGGTCCACCCCAGTATTCTGTGGTGCAGTCCCATATGCAGTCTTCTTAAAAGTCTTCACACATCAAAATAGAAAAAAATTACAATGATTTAAAACTAAAAATTTAAAAACCTAGTAACATAGTATGTAGTTTTAGATCACAAGAAAAAAAGCTATAAATTATATAGTTTTTAAATAAAATAGTTATAAATATAGTTTTAGATATATGCAAATAACTACTTTTAATGAAGATATACATAGCGTGAAATTTTCTCCACATAAGAAAAAAATTAAAAAATATGAGCAGTTTGTATATTCGAAGATAAAACATTGTTATTCAGTTCTTTTTTCGATATTAATCTCAGCTTTTAAAAGGAAATATAAAACCAGGCCTTTAATTTTCAAAGACATTTCTGGTCATCAAATTCATTTTCGGTAATAATTTGAGTGGAAACACAAAATATAAAAATAACTTCTTTAATTCTTCTTTCAGTGCATCCAACGGTAAACATTTGGATTTTAATTCTAGTAATCAGGAAAATGAGTCAAAAAACCTGATGGTAAAGTCAATTATCATCTGAATATCACCCCAAATTTTAATCATGCCCTTTTTATAATAAGATTAATTGCCTTCCAAAATGGAAGCCATAAACCAGATATTGCTAATCATTATAATTTTAAATACTTTAGGTAATTCCTATACTTTTAACTGCTCTTAAAAATATTGTCCTTATCAGTTACTGATATATAGATAAAACCATAATTTGACCTTCGCAGTGTTTCGTTATTTTGAACCAGATATTCTCTTTGGTTTTATATTTCTTCCCTTTATTCAAAACCTTTCACAATTTAGATTAAAAAATCGTAGTTGTATTTATTTTTGTGTAAAAATTGTTTTGCAAAAATAGAAATATTTTACTAATCATTTTCGCTATAATAAAAATTACTTTCCCGATTTGATGCAAATATCAGAGGTCATCTTGCCCTAACGTGGAATTCATTCAGCGGTAGAATTATATCTACCGGCTGCAACATTTTTCTTATTGCTCCAAAACTCAGCTCCTCATTAATCAGGGTACCAAATAATGTTATATTCGAAATCTTTTCTTAGAATAACTCGAATATTGTGTTGTTTTAGTGACTTTAAACCTTAAAACCTCACATAATAACTCGTACCAGAAAAGAACATGTTAAACCGTCTTCCCCAATACACACATTAAACACTAAGAATTCCGCAATAACCCATTTAATAATATATCTAAAAATCTATAGCCAACTCATACTTTTATAAACCTATAGGTTCAATGTTTCTGAGAGAATGTTGAAGAAGGAAACACACACATGAAATAAATCAAAAGGGAAATTTTATTTTAAAAAAAAATTAAAATATATATTTATTATTATTTACAATTTAAAAAATGGATAGATATGTCATACACAATTAACATTATGTTAGAATAAGTGATTTCATCAGATATCCATAATATATATACACTATGCTGCAATAATAATAATAATAATAAATGTATTACTCCTAACATCTGAGAATAACGCTGGTGCATAGTTCTTTAGCCCAAATTTATTACATATGCAAATGCTAAACTGTTGGCAAAAATGGGGTCCTTTTCCAAAAGTTTCATTTTAAAACAAAATAAAGTAACTCGCATGTGCAGATGATGATTTCACGGGAGTCATGAGAAAACCTGGGCACCATGACGAATGGAGTTTAGTACCATTGTCCAAAATCGCGATAGCAGGAGCCAACCTCAAATGGAATTCTTCCTTGAGTGTCCGCATTGCAGATGCTGCAGGAAACCTCTTGATCACCGATTCGCAATTCTTCATCTTAGATGACTGGGTACCTTTTTTTTTTTTCTTTCCGAATGTCAGCTCCGTTTCATTACGAGGCTGCCTCTACCTTTCGTCCTCCTTATCTGCTGTCTCTCCGTCGATTCTCCTTTTTTTTATGTCTTCAACATTTTTTTTTTTTATTTTCAGATCACACGACCTTCTTTCACTCATTATTTTAGGAAGTGATTTTGCTCATAAAATCTTCCTGGGAATATAGGCCTTTCATTGGTGAGGGCGAATGTCGACACTTAAACAGATCGAAGAGAAGCAAGTTTCCGTTTGGAAGAGATACTCCCATCAATAAATACGCGAGCACGGATAACTTCACAACAAGTCTTTTGAATAGAGACAACAGAATTAAGTTTCTGAACGTGTACAGCTGAGAAAAGACCTTGAGCCAAGTGACTCAGATGACGGTGTGGGGCTTATGTTCCCTCATTCCAGCTAACAGCAAGAAGGCATAGAACCACTATCTAACATCAAATCTTTTTCAACAATTATTGAAATCTTCTATCCAGATCAGTTGTGCGCCTGAAAGCTTCACAAAAGAGGGTATATTTTGCTTTTACCCCTTCACACCATACTACCTGAAATGAACATTTTAATTCTGCTATGCATCAGTTGGAGTACAAGTCAGTGGTATATGTACTTTATTACTGAATCATTATTTTTTTTTTTTTTTGTTAAATAACTCAATAAATTGGTTTATCTGGTGTGAGCCTGGTGGTTGTTATATTTGCTTAGCCATTTCTTTGGTGGAAATAGATTTTGCAAGTGTGTGTTCAGGTATTTCTTCGCATGTAAGTACTGATATGTACATTGTCCCGAGAGACATCTTTGCTACCAATTATACGAGAATAAATATTTTACGTTTTTGGTGATATTTTATGCAATACATAATTACAAATGGATAATTCTAGCGAAAATGCACATATTTGTTACTTTTTGAATGATAAATATTTCCCTTAAACTAGTGCTGATTTCTATAATGGAAAAGAGTTTATATGCAAGATATTATTCCTTAAGAAAAGTTAAGTTTTACAGAAAAAAAGTGGCATACAGGCATACAGGTTGTTTATACAGGTGCATTCAATGATTCCACTAATAAGATAAAATGATAAGGCTAGACTGCACAAAAATCGATTGGCTGAAAATTACCTTCACGAGAAAGCTATTGTATGTACGAGTTGGCCAGCATGTTTTCCACATTTAAACCAGATTTATCATGCTTGAGATATTCTGTACGTATGCATTGCTACACTTTAACTTTTCCCCTGCAATCCAATGTCTTGAACTAGCTGTTAACTGTATTATACAAGCATCCTAATTTGAGAGTTTGAAGATATTGCTGCCGTGCCTGTATAGCTGTTAAAGGTATTCACATTTCATATTGAACTGCTCAATATTGAACTCAGATACTATATTATTTGGCATGTTTCAAATTTGTGTATTTTCAAGAAATAAAGTAAACCTTTATTGATATTTGAGCCTAATTTGTAAAAAGCATTGTTTGATTAATTTTTTGCTTTTCTTTAGATCCAATAAATAGAAATTTTATAATCCCAGTTTTTGTGATTTTTTATCTTAATTTTTAAAAGTAGTGTAAGCATTTGCACTTTAGGCATTAGATGAGTGATTATTTTGCTCCTGTATTAAAGTTTTCAAGTATCGCTTTTCTCTCTTCCTTGTCAATCTTTAAATTGAAAGCAAAAAAATGGGTAAAAAAAGGTACAAGACGAAGAGGGCAACCAAAATTTATATCGAAGGCTTTTATAAACAGTTATACGATCCAAAATTTAATTAATGGAAGTTATTATAGAAATTCTAATCAAAAATATACTCTAAAGAGCACTTCTAATGAAACTCATTAGTAATTGATGAACATCATTATTTTTGCCTTGTGCAACAGTTCAATATGTATGTGAAGAATGGATCCGTAAATTAAAAATAAAATATTTTATAAAGGCGCATAAATACATTTAGACACGTATTTAGAAAAGTGAAATTGAATTAACAACGACAGTTTAAATGTTCTCATCCTCATTGATATTTAGCAAAAATTGTAAATTATCTTGATTGGAAATAATAGATAATTTTGATGCCTTAACTGAGTAATTTCAAACATCATATTTTTTGTTAAAAATAACATACAGTGTGTTTAGAAAGTACTCGTGCAATTCCGATTTATAATGGAAAACATGTTTTTATTATTTTAAGTTTAAAGTTTTCTTCAACGTGAAATTTTATAATAATAATTGCCAAAATATTTATGAATTTTTATCTAAAATTTAAAAAAAAGGAGCATAAAAATGATGAAAAAGGAAATGTGAAAGTTTAAAAATATTCATACCCGTGAAAAATGTAAATTTATTGTTGTGATTTATAAATGAAAGTCTAGAAATTATTTTTGGACGCTTTCAGTGTACATGATTAATAAAATAAATTTGAAATTTGCGTTTTTGAAGTACAACACCCAGGAATGGAGAGAAATGATTAAGACTTCTACTTTTTATTATTATTTCCTATTTTTAAACTTCGTAAAGAGGTAAATATTAAATCAATTTTCAGTTTTGATTGGTAGATCTTGTTCTTATCATACTGTCAATAACTTGAAAAAATGGGGATTCATCATGCATCGATCGACCATCTCCCATCCCCCTCAATCCTTTGATCGTAGAATATATGCTATTCGTCACTGGAAAAAATCGGAGGGTTAGTGCCTTTAGATAGCAGTTCAACATTGGGTATACACTGAAGTGACAAAGTCATGGGATAGCAATATGCAAATTTCCAGATGGCAGTAGCATCGCGTAGAACAGGTATAAATGCGCAGTCTTTCGCAGAGCTTTTTTTCATTTTCTGTTCAAGTTATTCATGTGAAGAGGTTTTGACGTGATGATGACCGCACGACGGGAATTAACAGACTTGAACGCGGAATGTTAGTTGGAGCTAGACGCATGGGTCATGCCATTTCGAAATCGTTAGGGAATTCAACATTCCCAGATCCACTGTGTTAAAATTGACTGCCGAGAGAACATGACATTTCCCGGGCATAACATCCACCATGGACAGCGCAGTGGTCGACCACCACGCACTTAACGACCGAGACCGGCGACGTCTGCAAAGAGTCGTAAATTCTAACAGACAAGCAACACTGCGTCAAATAAACCAGAAATCAATGTGGACGGGACAAGGGACTTGTCTGTTAAGAACTGTGCGGAGAAATTTGGCTTTCTTGGGCTATTCCAGCAGAAGACCGACTCGAGTGCCTTTACTGACAGAACGACATCGCTTGCAACGACTCGTGGGCACGTGAGCGTATCGGTTGGTCCCTAGATGAATGGAAAAACCGTGGCCTGGTCCGCTGAATCACGATTTCAGTTGGTAAGAGCTGATGGTAGGGTTCGAGTGTGGCGCAGACCCCACGAAGCCATGGACCTAAACTGTCAGCAAGGCCCTGTTCAAGCTGGTGGTGGCTCCGTAATGGTGTGGGCTGTTTTTCATGGCATGGACTTGGTCCTCTGGTGCGACTGGACCGAACATTGACTGGAAATGCTTATGTTCAGCTACTTGGAAATCACTTGCAGCCATTCATGGACTTCATGTACCCAAACAACGATGGATTTTTATGGGATGACAATGCGCCATGTCACCGGGCCACACAACTGTTCGCGATTGGTTTGAAGAACATTCTGGACAATTCCAACGAATGATCTGGCCACCTAGATCGCCCGACATGAATCCCATCGAGCATTTATAGGACATCATCGAGAGGTCTGTTCGTGCCCAAAATCCTGCACCATCAACGCTTTCTTTACAATTATGGACGTCTATCGAGGACAGCATGGCCCAATATTTCCTGCAGAAGACTTCCAACGACTTGTTGAGTCCATGCCACGTCGAGCTGCTGCACTTCGCCGGGCGAAAGGAGGGCCGACACGATATTAAGAGGTATCCCATGACTTTTTGTCACTTCAGTGTATAACTATTACTATTCTATCTATACAGAGGTTTGCCTTTTTTAATTAAAAAAATGTTTAGTGCTTTTTAGATTTATTCGTATATAGATAGAAATAAAATGTACCCTAACAGGCGTTAAGAGGCACAATATTATTAAGAGTTGGTTCAATATTATGGATTTAATGGTACCAGAAAAGCGTGGGAAAGAACAAGACATAGAAATCCATTCAAATAATCTCCTTCCAGCAGTGAGTTGCCTGATGTTCAATTGACTAGCGCTCTGGCCGTTGGTACCCCAGGCTTAAGGTTCGAATCCTGATGATGAATGGATGTTTGTTAGTGGTTTGGAATCCACCTTCAAACTGTCAGTCCCAGTCTAATCAGCCCAAAGTGTGCAAGAAACGACAGTAGAGCGGCAAACCAAACTAAGCCTTCCAGCAGTGAAGTATAGAGGAGATTTGAAGTCATATGAGTGAGCTTAGTGTCCGAATTTTGGCCAACATTGATGGGATAATGCATGTCAATATGTGCATTAATATTTTAAAAGAATAATTTACAATGACGCTCTGTAAAAAATAGCAGATTGCGTTTTCATAAACGATATTTATCCTAAACATGCAGTGTTAAACACTACCTTAAAATAACTATATACCAGTACGCCAAAAATCTTCAATTTCTTCAGCGGTAACCAGATATCAACCCCATTGAGCATTTTTGAGATGTTTTAAATAACAGAATAAGATTAAGATTTATTTATATCAAAGGTGATCTAAAAATTTGTCAAAGAAAAAATGAATTCGTTTCGAATTCAATTACATCAAAACTGATCGAATATATACTACAAAAATACGTAATTACGTAATTATGTAAGACAAATACGTAACACAAATGATGTAAGACAAATGATATCGATTTAAATAATAATTGTAAATATTTTTAATGAAATTTGTGAATTAATTTGAATGTATCATATATTTACGTTTTCTAGTTATTTTGATTTTCTTTTATTCTAAATATATATGTACGATTAATTTTTTTTTAATTAAATAAAATGTAAAATAACAAACAAATAAATATTTGTATGCTTATTAGTTAATTATGTTTAAAAATGGTACTTCAAGGATTGAAGTATCAGGTACTTTTAAATGCAAATAAAGTGCACTATTATTTCCTACAATCACTCTATGTACTGCTATAATTTGAGAATATTCAGAAAATGTATGATCATGATGAATTTTTATTTCATATTGTAGTTTAATCTCTGAGTCACCTCAGAAAGCGGGGAAGTATTACATTCAATAATTATGATTCAATCTGATTTCATTTATTTTCATTTGTTAGTCTTCATTTTTTAGAATAAAAAAAAATATTTTAATACATTTTATATTTTTGCTCTCTTAGAATCGTTTATTAAAGGAGATTAGCAAAAGTAACCTTAGAACAAAACCTAGAAATAAACCATTTTTTAGACTCAAATTAGTGAGCATATTTCACTGGGGGATGAATCAAATAATTAGGTACACACTAGTAAAAGCGTTTTTAAAAGTAAATTGATTTATTAGGGATGCATTTAGATTAAACAATGTAAAACGTAGTCATTAATAATCCAGGCTTTGGTACCATTGGCTTCAGTTTCCCTGAATCTGAGGTGTAGCAGGGATGATTATTAGTGGTTCGAAAATCTACATCAAACTGTAGGTGCCGGTTTAATTAGCTACAGTGTACAAAAAATGACCGTAGAACGACAAAAACAAAACTGATTATACAGGTTAAGGGTTACATCTAGCACATATTCATGCTCTCATGTTTGCATCTTTTCGAAAATCTACAAGTTAACTCGAGCAAAAATTAATGTTTTATTCTGGACTTGAAAGAGCATTTGAGTTACCTTATGTTATACCTAGAGGCAAACACTAGAAGCTCACTAAATTGGGATATTGTAAATCTGGCAGTAGTCGTTTTTCTTTAGTACATCATTCTGTTTTACAAGCAATTGACACCACCTCCTTCAGTACCTAAAAGTTTAGTGAAGAATTTTGATGTTATTTATTGCTTATATTTATAACATAGTTTTTGCCTTCCGTTATTTTTTTTTTTTTTTATTCAAAATGAGTAAAAAAGAAAGAGATGTTTTTAGTGATAATTGTACTTATATGTATAAAATTATTTTTAAGTATAATAATTTTATGGTAATAGTATCATATAGTGATTTCGAAAGCTTTGGCAATGAATCAGATGATTATAATCTGACGTGGTATTTAAAACAGGAGTCATGAATAATGGCAGAGTGGCTAGCGTTCGGTACCACAGGTTTTGGTTCAGTTCCTTCGGGGGGTGGCATGGATGTTGTAGTGTTTGAATCCACTTGCTCCGCATCCAAAGGCTATATATTTCTGATACATACGCACCTCCTGGTAGTGCTATGAGTAATGCTTGATACAGCGCTTGCCTTGGGCATCCAAGACAATTGCTAAGTGTTTGTCAGCTGCAAAAGAACAAAAAAAATTTACATACAGTGTGTGTGTAGAAAGTATCTGTGTTTGCAGTTTAATGTATAATGGAAAACATATTTTTACTAATAGAGCACATTTCATAGAAACAATTACTCAGAAATTTTCCCAAAGTGGTGTTTTGAAATAATTATTTTTGCCGTGCTTGAATTAAGACAGTAAGATTGTAATTAGCCATGTTTGAATTAAGATAATTCAAACACGACTAATGATTTTACTAAGTAAGATTGCAATTAGATTTTGAAGTGCCTCAGTTGCATTTTGAACAAAAAATAAATAAATAAAACAGGATAAAAATTTATTTATCACTTATTATACTAATGCATAATTTCGATTTTTAGTTAAAAAAATTTGTTCAGAAATAAAAACTAAAAACTGTATTGAAATGGATGATGGAAACTTAATAGTTGATTGAAAAACAAATCATCCATTAAGAAATTAATCTAACAAGAAATGAATGTTTCAAATCATTATAAACTAACCAATTTAAAAATAAAAGAAATTATCAGCCTGATCAACACCCTACCTGATTCAGATAAAAATCGAAACTACCGGAACACAAAAGAAAACCGCACGCCACACAGGCTTGCATTAGAGGACGTCACCAGTTGATAAAGTGGCCACCCGCCCGACCGCGCGACAGCTTTCTTCTAGTGTGGCGGGTACAATGCCAAGTTGAGGGATGATGCCCTTTTTAACGTGGGCGACCGACAAAACACACACTCCCCTTAAGTGGTGCGGGGGAGGAATAATATCACGGACACATTACACGATGAGAAGTGTCTCCTGAATCGCAGTGATGTTTCCGGAGATTTGGTGATGCTTGTTGGAAGAGTGGGCAAAGCTCGAGCCGACGCTGATTCGTCTTC